>JAANBC010000183.1:0-58070 GCA_014621405.1 Stylonectria norvegica
AATGGGCGTTCGACCTGCACGCCAACCTGGGGGGCATGGAGGAGACGCACGCGGCGACGGCGTGGCCGGTGCTGCTGACGGGGGAGTACGTGGATGCGCTGCGGAAGCACCGGCCGGAGGCGTTGCTGATCTTGGCGCACTACGGGGTGCTGCTGCATCGGTCGCGGCGGTCGTGGATTTTCGGCGATGCGGGCGCGTTTCTGATACGGTTGGTGGCGGAATATCTGGGGAGTTTCTGGCAGGAGTCGTTGAGGTGGCCTTTGGAGGTGTTGAGGAGTGAGGAGGGTTGAATAGGGGTTGATGCTGAAGAGTATAACTTCAAGGATCTGGTTGAACTGGTCGAGGAAGTCTTGGCTTCTGAGAGATTATGAGCGTCTGGACACAGCGAATCGAGTCAACAGAATATAATTCCTGATCGACGAGGAGGAAGACTTTAGGTATAGAAGAAAAGACAACGCCAGTGTCGAGACCAAACGGAAGCAAGCGAAGAGAGGTACAGGACGATGCTGGTAAGCAACGACGGAGCTCTTTATATCTAGGCGCCCAGCGATGGTAGACATGTCGATGTTTGGATGGAGCACTGGCGCACGTCTATCCGGAGCAAGTCGTGGATGTCGACTGATCAGACTCGAAAGTTCACTTTTAAAGCTACAGAACATTCGGACGTGTTAGAAGCCGTTCACGTCCCGAGGCATTGAGACTAGTCTACGCAGGATAGTTGCGAGGGACGAGCCGACAATGTTAATGGCTTAATTAATTGGTCGAAAGAGAGGAATCCTTGCAGTTGAGTCAAAGCAAACGAAGCAGTCGCATTGACAAAACATGGCTAAGAACTGCAATTGAGTGGAAACGACCGTCATATTCAATAACTTGAGTAATCTTATCACTAATAAATCCTAACATAAGCGTCGCGCAATGAACAATCCAGGGTATCCTCCGTAACTATTCCACAACGCAATAAACAAAGGCCTACCCATCAGAAGTTGACAGTTTTCGAAACATCCTAGGTATCATCCTTCCATGCGCATCCAATCCATCATAATCGTGAACAGTACAAAATTGGTGTAACAAATAGCAAACTTCTCCACTTCGCTCCCGAAATGTAGAAGCGATCGTAATTAAGGCGGTTGAAAGGGGGGCAGGTGGGTATCGAGTTGCGGCGAAAAGTAGGTGACGTATCACAGAACAAGGGGGCGACGCTCGAGAACTTCCGCAAGGTGGGAAAGACAAGCGCTGTTGCATTTGAAGACGACGGGTACAACGTTAAGTTGTTCGAAATCAAGTCGACCAGGCTATTCCCACCGAGGAAAATCCTCAACCGTTAGCGAAAATGCTCTGATGAATCGAGCTTAGATGTTCTCCACAACGCGAGCGTTGATGGCTTGTTGGAAACCGGAATCCTGACCTCCAAAGTCATTGTAGCTAGCAGTGTTTCCGCTAGTCTCGCCAGAGTTGTTGGCCATGGCGGCGTTGAGGTCGTTGCCACTGATGGTCTGCTGGGCACCAGGCAAAAAGATGACCTTGCTGTTGGCAGACTTGGCCATGGCTTGCATAGCCTCGAGGTAGCGGATCTGCATGGCAGGGGCGGAGCTCAGGATATCGGCAGCCTGGCGCATCAACTTGGCAGCTTCGACCTAAGGGGGTGTGTTAGCCATTATTCGGCGGATTATAAATAGAGAAAGAATGAAGTACCTCAGCCTTGGCAGCAATGATCTTGCTCTCACCAATACGCTTGCTCTGGGCAGCCATGGAGAGAGACTCCTGCAACTCCTGGCTGAAGATAATGTCCTTGATGAGCATACTCTCAACCTGCACACCCCAACCAAAGGCAACATCCTCGATGATCTCTCCAATAGACTGGGCAATCTCCTCGCGACGCTCGATAACATCCTGAAGGACACGTGCACCGACAACATGGCGCAGAGTGGTCTGAGTGCGCTCCATGAGGGCCTGGCGAACATTGTTGATTCCGAAGGCGGCTTTGTGAGGGGCGATGATGTGGTAGTAGATGACGGAGGTGAGGCGTAGGGTGACATTGTCCTTGGTCATGCATATCTGCTCTGGGACCTCGGTGGTCTGAATCTTGACATCGATCTGAATGAGGCGCTCGCTGAGGGGGTTGACGTTGACCAGGCCGGGGTCAACGGCCTTGTAGAAGCGACCGAACTTGGTGACGAGGCCGACGTTACCCTGCTGGACATTTTTGAAGGGGTTGGGGCAGACGATGCAGCAGGGGATGGCACCCATGGTTCCAATGACGGTTCCGAGGCCGTTGACTGGGATGTGTTAGCAAATGTGCCTCGGGCATATGAGGCTATCGTCAGATGGCAGCGGAAGGAATCTCACTCATGGATCCGTACCAGCCCTTAGGGTTGGCTTCGGCCTCGACGACTTTGGCATAGCTGACTTGGAGATCTTCCTTCTTTGGCGGGATGACGGTCATCATCTGCTGCGTCTGGAAGCCTCCAGTGCCGGTCTCCGGGGCCTTGCCCGAAGAGCCGGAACCGTGTACGCCGGCGCCGTTGACGGCGGGAGGTGGAATGGTCGTGTTGGTGGACATTGCGACGGTGGAAGTGACGCTACGTCTAATCTTCTAGTGGATTATGTGTTTGTCGTAGCAATTCGAAGATGCGATACGAGGTAAAAGGCAGTGCGACTGCGATGATAATGATAACCTGACTTTGGATAAATCGATGAAGATGAATGGATGGCGGCGATGCGAAATCTGGGTACAAATACAATCGTGGAATGAGATGGATTGTAGATTGTCGGTGTCTCAGACGTTGGAGGGGGGAAGTGTTTGCTATTTAATCTCGTGCCTCAGAGCAACGAGTCACTGACGTTGACCCCAAGAGCGACAGCTTTCACGGCAACTGGCATCCGGCGCAGCTTCCTCCACATGTGCAGCGGCGAGCCTTGAGCTTGGGAGCTTGGGAGTGGGCCCCGGGAGTGAGGTGGGGCCCGTGAGTGGGGCAAAAGCCCGGGGCACTGCAATGGAGAAGTGGGTCCCACCCACATGACGCGCCAGGCGCTGATCAGATGCCGGTACGTACCGGTAGGGGTTCCCATTTAGGGACTTTCATTGGCCGTTGAGACAGGATAGTGGACTCATGCGGGGCATTTTCGAGGACAGCACCCGTCGCAAGGCAGGTGGCGTTGAACCCTGCACTCTAGCAATCCAGGCTCCCGCAACATGCTCCCACACATTTTTGCTTCCAGCATCACCTCGAACACGACGAATGCGAGTTTACGCCCTCTGTTTTTCGGTCACCAAAAGGAAACAAGGCGGACACACGTGGCTGAATCGACCAACATGATTACTGTAAACACACACTGCCAGCAGAACCGTATTGGATCCCAATTCGGATCAGAGTTACCCCGACTGTAACCCCTAGCCTCCACGGTCGCGAATCGGCACTAGGGCGTTCATCTTGCCCCAGGGCCAACACCATGAGAGACACTCGCGCGGATCCTCCTGCATCCGTGAGAATACCGAGCGGCGAGGCAGTACTCTGCTCCTCTCCTCGCTCCTTGGCCTAACTAAGTATTGGTCATTGAATTCTCGATAAGTCGTCTTCCCCCGCTTCTTCTGTCTCCGTAGCCCGCCGCTAGAACTTCAAACCACACCCTCTTCGCTTGCCGCATTTCCAGCACCGCGACCGGCTTATCTTTTGGCTCTGTCGCCCTCGAATGTCCATGACGATTCGTTCAAGGGACCCTTCAAGAAGCTCGGCTTGCGGCACAGAGCTGTCTTTGAGGGGACTTGCATGGTCTGCCCGGCGAATCACGCTGCGCGACAATCGCTAGTGTTGCGTTATTCAATCTAAGTCTCGACTGGCATCTGGAGCGTGACGTTTACACAGCCTCCTTTTCCTCCGACAGAAACTCAATCCCGCATTGTTACCACAGGCCAAGAACTGCTTACAGTAGTTTCGACAAGGCACATGTTCACCACTCGCCCGGCCCTGGTGTAGACTGCCCAAAGATGTACGGCTGTGGCAATCGTGGTCTGACAATGACCGTTTTTGTCCTGATTAGGAAATCAGCGAGACGTCAGAGACCTGTGCCGCCCAACACAGCCAACACAGCTTCTAGAATCCTTCTCGACCTCCCAAGTCGGCTGTGTCCCCCTGGGAAATTCGCCTTCTCGTGACAGCTTTGACTAGTCTTTCGTCCCTTCTCTGATGATCAACTACTACTGATTCGCTAGCCCGCCTGATCGCCATCATGACAATTACTCCAAATACTCCACCACAGGCCCACAGCCCCGGATGAGGTCTCTAACTCCCCATATCGGACCCGAAAGTCCATCCCGGCCCCACTATTTCTTCCCATCCGCCCTGGTTGCCCTTCTTGACCATGTTGTCGGTGTTGCGGTCCGGAGAGCCTCACCACGTTCGACCTGCCGTTCCTGGAGATCCTCGACGGAGATCCTCCAAGGAGATCCTCCAAGGAGATCCTCAAGGCGGAAGATCTGATGAAATCTGTGTTGATCAGCGATACTGTTTCGACTTCTGCCTGCTTGGTCGGCATAGCCACAGGGCTGCGCTGTTTGGTCAACTGACAATCTTGAGAAATTGTTAGGATCACGGCACACAGCCTGTTCCCAGGAGCTCTGAACGACCTTCGATCTTACGACTAGCTTGGCAGCGGGCTATGGCACTTCAACCTGGTACGGCACTTCAACATGGTATGGATGTTTGAGTACCAATTGTCGGGCAATCACCCATCCCAAATTCCGCGAATCCCGCGACTTTGAGAAGATCAGTTCTGAACGATAAAATGCCACAACCTCGCTGCTTAAACAAGCTTGTACGGCTTATCTCCATTGCTTGAATCCCTCTTCTCTACTGAAAGTACCAGATGAAATTGCAAGAGTCTGGTGAAACGAGAGCTTACATCGGTACATGGGTTTCATATCACAACCCCCGTTTCCAGCATTAAGCCGAGAGTCGGCGCAGCACGACACGGGCGCGCTGAGTGTCTCGGGCACTAATTACTAGGTTATCCTAGGCTTGCGGTGGCGATAAACCTTGTTGGATGGCTGTAAGACTTCTTCTAGAGTACGATTGTCGCTGAGAGCACAAACATTGCAGCGCCAGCAGTTTGCCCATGGATGCAAACTGCGCCTTGCACGTCCTTCCCTTGTCTGATCACGATTTCCTAGCTGGTAACGCCGAATTCGACTAGACCTGTGATGTATAATCGTGTCCTTTCACTATGTCATTCGGATCAGGTCTTGAGTCGCTTCCTTAACTCATCCACTCTTTCATATTTGTTTGGTCTTTTACGGGAAAGGCATCTTTCCGCCCCTAGTAAGGTCGGATTCAAGTACTTGAGAGATGTGCAAAATGCCCTGAGGTTCACTCTCTTTCGACCGTTATTGTAGTTCAAGCTGTCTCGTGGACAGCCATTCACGAAGGTTGAGCTGACATGATGAGACAACCCAACTCCCATGTTTACGCTGCTCAGCTTGATTATTCTGCGATCGGCTTGGATACGTAACGATGCGGGTTTGTAAAAGGCGGCGGGTTTTCGCAACAGCTCTGCGACAAAGAGTGAAACGTTGGAGGTTGCATGGCAGTTTCGAAACTTGGCAAGCTTCCTTGAGCCAGCACAGTTTCTTGTTTTTCTCACACATCGTTTCTTTTCTCTTTTCCACTCAAATCGTCCGACGCATCTCAAGCTACGAAGCGTCCACCCGTCGCTTTGCCCACATGCTTGGGTACTGCAGGACGTTGGGCTGTTTTGGCGCTCCCACAACCCTGTTTAACATCCATCATTGTAGCAGTCGTCGAAATGAGTACGTGGGATGTCTTCAAGCAGCGTCTCGGAAGCAATCTCAAGAAAGAAGTCGGCAGCCTCAATCAAGAACGCCATCTGGAAGACGATATCGTCGGTTCTTGGGGCGAAGTAATCACTGCGGCCATTCAATACTAGTATGTCCGCCCCCCAATAGTCGCCTACCTGTGTCATGCGATGCTTGGGAATGTTCGTTGTGCTATGTTCGGCTAAGGCGTTCTCGGTGAGTTGAGAAGGGCGTCGCATCACTTTCACTTGCCATTGCATCGCTTGCCTCTGACACTATCTCTATCAACACTCAGCGACACATGGAGGGAACCAGGACAGATATTTTGTTTGATATCAGAGTTCGTTTGAGAGAATGATGAACTAAGGTACTAAGACTTAGGCCAAACGAAAGCCATCTCTTATATCTTTATCATTTTTATGTTTCCTCCGTAACAATCACATTCAGAGCAGCGACTGATCTAAGAGCGGCGCATTTGTTTTCTCAGTATTTGAATCGAAAGCTTCACCCATTTCTGAAGGGTCTTTTAATACGACCGTAATTTGTCGAAGACGGCCCTTTCCACGTTGGAATCACTTAGCTGTGGTTCAGAGGCCGGGAAGAGTACTATAACCCATCTCAGCCCGACCTCAACTTCTACCAGGCTGGACTGGGACATGGTCCTTTCAGGATGATTCAGATATGGTGGAAGAAGCAGAAATGCAGTGTTGTCAAAGAAGTAGGGAAGTACGCTCTGCTATTTTATGGAGCTTATGCTTGGACACCTCATATTCTATTCCATAGATCAGTAGGGACTCCGATAAGTCCCAACATGGAAGAGAGTATCGCAATTCGTATCTTGACAAGAATTACCTTTGATTCGCAGTGAAGAATCTGCTGAATTCCCCATGCCGTCTACTTGTGCCTTCCTCCTACTCGAGTGCAGGCCGAACACCCACAAAACTTCGAACGGCAGATCTTCAACCTCGCAAACCAGAACGCACCTACGACCACACCTAGGCACAAATAAAGATACAGTGAGTTCTGTGATCCTTCCCGATTATATGCCAGCATCTACAGAGAAAGCTAAACATACAGCAAAAAATAAAGATTAACATACAACACTCGGCATTCGCCGGTCGTCACCGACCCGACTACTACTCAAGCGCTCTTCAGCTTGTCTATGGGAGAGCGGACGGGATCCCGAATTCTCTGAAGGCTGTGGTCGTATGTGGTTGTTGTGCCGCTGCGTAGGATTCTATCCCCAGTGCGGTGGTGTTGAGGATCGTAGTAATAGGTGTGTTCTGGTGAGCACCTCGTTGACCTGCGTATGAAGATTTCCCTGTACTGATACGAGAGTGGTAATACGGACATTACTATTGACTTTCGAGATCTTAGTTGTACGAGTGAGAGGGTGGAAGACACCTACTTAGTTCTTATGTTATTATCTATGAGAGGGAGGAGGGGGTGCATATGCGGTTACATGTCGAGCTGCCACCGGGTGACGGAACTACCAACCTTGACAACTTGCGCTTCATGTATCCTCAAATATAATTGTTGAACGTCTTAGGTTGGGGAACAAAGACGAGAAATCCACCTATGCACAGACCGCTTACGGTAAACTATTTCCCCCGCTTACCTCCGGTGCTATTCAGCAAAGGCGGCGTTCCCCCGCTGGTGGGCCCACAAAACCTCCGGGCCGTACGAGGCTGCCGCAGCGGGTCTCATCTCCGGCGGCGCAAGTGGAGCCGATGCAACGGCCAGCACATCATGTCACTTTCCCATCCCACTTCACCTCAGCACCTCGGGCATCGTCTCTTTTATCCCCCCTTCGCTTCAAAACACAAATGTCGCTTGTTTCGGCGATAGCATACGAAGATGTCCGACCCGCAAGAGCAGAGAGTCGCCGTCATCGGCCTCGGTACGTCCCCGCCGCTTTGACCTGACCACCAACCCTTTCAACAGCTTCGTTCGCTAACCGGTGCGCGTTTCGCTAGGCGCAATGGGTATTGTGGCCGTCAAGAACCTGCTGGAGGAGGGGTTTGATGTCACGGGCTTTGAGAGGAGTGCTTATGTTGGCGGACTGTGGCATTTCACTGAGGATGAAGAGACGTTGAGTGTTCTCGAATGTATGTCTTATCACGGAGTCACGGTGACGTTGCGGTGCATGGTGTATCTCCATTTGCGATGCTGATAACCTCGCAGCAACAGTCGTGAACGTCTCCATCGATAGGGTAAGCAGCCCTTCCCAACCCCGTCCCAAAACCCGATACAGGGTGGCCGTGTATCTTACGATTCCCAGAGCTGTTATACGGATTTCCCCTTCCGGAAGGGCACGTATCCCCCAGCCAGCAGCGTCCATCTCACCCGCAATTATTATCTCTAACCGCACAATATAGGCATTCCGTCATTCTGCACGGCGCAACACGTTAATGAGTATCTTGAAAGCTATGTCGACTATTTCGACCTGAGGCCGCATCTGCGGCTCAACACCGCCGTCAAGTATGTCGCCCGGGAAGATGAGGCTGATAGGTGGCGGCTTGATTTTGAGAACGCACCCTCCCTGTACTTTGACAAGGTGGTCATCGCAACGGGGCCGCATCTTGAGCCGGTGATGCCCAGGATTGAAGGTGCGGACGAGTTCAAGGGCAGTATTTTGCATTCGAAAGCTTTCAAGAGGTCAGTCAATGTGTGGAAACAATTAGGTTGGCGGAGTACCACTAATATCTTCCAGACCAGAAGCTTTCGATGGGAAAAGGGTAATTATCCTTGGACTCGGGAACACTGGCGGAGATATCGCCGATTTGTTAGTCGGCCACGCTTCCAGCGTGTCTATCTCTCACAGCCGAGGTGCCATAATTGTATGCAGCATTAACTATCCCCTGTCTCACGTCCCTCTTCTCACATGTCTAGATACCCCGGGACGTCAACAAGATCACATCAAGCAAAGGAATGACCCACCGCTTCTTCCTAACGATAGGATTCTTTGAAAAGTGGTGTCCCTCCCTCGCAGAGATACTGTTCAACCGGAAAGCGAGGTCGATTATGCAGCAAGCGTTCGGGGACGTCGACCCGGAATGGCGGCTCAGCCCAGCGCCGTCGGTCAAAGTCACCAACCCCGTTGTCTCCGATGTCCTGATCGATCGGCTGCGCACTGGAGAGATCTCGTCTATTCCCGGTATTAAGGAGATCATAGGCCCCAACGAAGTGATGCTAGAAGATGGCCAAACGCTCGAGGCCGATGCTATCATCTGCTGTACGGGCTACAAGTACGGTTTCGGTATCTTGGATCCACGCGTCCATCCTTGTGCGGAGCAATCTCAACAATGGCTCGAATCCCGTGGTTCTAAAGGACGTCCTTTACCTCGTCTATACCAAAACGTTTTCTCTCTCAAGGAGCCCTCCTCGCTTGCCTTTCTCGGCTGTGCGTGGTTCATCACCAGTGCCTTTTGCCTCTCCGATCTCGCGAGCATGTGCATCGCACAAGTCTGGAAAGGGCACTCGTCACTGCCATCGCAGCAGGAGATGAACCGCTGGATGGACCGACAAGAAAAGAGGATCATCGGCCTGGCGCAGCGAGGAACGGTCATCCCTGCTGCGATGCCGGCGCGGGAGTGGCTTGTGTGGGCGGATGCCACGGCGGGGATGGGGCTGGAGGACCATCTGGGCTGGGGATGGACGGGATGGTCGTTTTGGCTGAGGGAGAGGAAGCTATGGAATATGTTGATGGATGGACCGCTTACGTCGGCGGCCTGGAGGTTGTTCGAAGGGAAGAGGAAGAGATGGGATGGGGCGAGAGAGGAGATTGAATGGGCGAACGGGGTGGGCGTTGATGAGGACTTTGGAAAGCTAGAATGATTTCTGGGTGGTTAGTATCTTAATAGTGGAAGGGGAAGCTTGGTCAAAGTATATTATTGTAATCCGTAGCAGTGTGAGTCAACTTGAAAGCCTGAGTACGTTCCATTGGAAAAGTCATAAAAAGAAACCGCTACTGCGTTGGGGCGAGGGAGTAAGGTAAATCCTGTTGTCGTTTTCGCATTTGTATCGGTTTCCCCCAACTCAAGTACTTAAAGAGACAGCTAGGTCTCACTAGAATTAGGAGGTCATCGCTCTTCAACTTACATATAGATAGATCATTCCATTCATTAAGCTACCTCATAGTCCCTTACAGTCGATTGCTTATATATATGTTCCCTTAACCTGTGTATCTATAGAAAAGACTTTTCCCCTTACAAAGCATCTGATCTAAACAGAATCTAGTCTTTTACTAAGACAATATCTTTAAGTAACATTCCTATGTTTGCCTACTCAAGCGTCGTCTTTAGTTTGCCCCTCACAAGGTACTACTACTACGTCGATCATAGGTGAATTGTGCTACGGAGAAGCATCGTTCAAGTACGAAAAAGGCTAGATTGACCAATATGAGTTTTAAGAGTATACATGCGATGAACGCGACAAACATATCTCATGGTAAGTAAATGATCAGCCAGAGTGCCCCATCGATAAACCTAGACACGTTTTCGACTTGTTTCCTTCTAAGAACACCTTACCTCGCCAACTGTTGCGAGAAGTACAGCTTTCCAGGTAAACCTCTCATCAAAGTAGCTCTCATAGGACAATATTTCGACTTCCGACCCTTGAATAGCAGAAGTGTGAAGTAAGAGAGATTATTCGTCTTGGTCTCCGAACAGAATAAGCTCTTAGTTAGAGGCTTTCGCCGGGAACCTCAATGAACCTCAATGATCCTTATGTACGCGTTGGGAGCAAACATAGTGTCAGATAGGAGTGACTTGGCGAAGAAAGTAAGGTAGGGGTCAATATCCTATGAAGCAACCGTGAGAGCCGATGTCTGCAGGCGGATCCTGGCTATAAATAGCCAAATGGACAACCATCTTTCTCGCCTTTAGTCGGCTTTCAAGCCCTGTACTACGCACTATAGTAGAAATGCAGGCAACACTGCGCCTACAAATCCAGTATGCCTCGCAATGCAGTGTTCCTTCAACGCAATGTAGTTCTCCTCTAGAGCATGCCTCCAAAGTCGTTGAGTAGTGGTGCGTCTGAAACGAAATGCCCCTCAGTGCAATGCATGTGTTAGGGGTTTGTGTAACTGGTGACTTCATGATGAAGTAACGAGGCTGAATGTGGTGCTGGTATCCCGTTGTTGATTCAAGTTATGTACTCTATGGCAAATAACTCGGTCGAACACACATCAGATCTGTGCTTTGAAACCAGTTCGAGCCGACGGACTTGGAAATGAACAAAAGCCCATTCTCTGAACGGAAGCCTCCCGAGCTGGCTGGCACGGATCAAATGCAGGTTGAACGACTAATTGATCCAAAAATAGCACTTTTGCAGGAGCTGGATGAGTGGGATGGAACTTGCGACTTTCATCTTCATTTCAGATTGATGAGTGGCGACGTGGAATGGTACCTCAGCAAGCTTCGAAGATGGTTTCTGTGGTCCAGAGACCGCACCTCGAGACGAGAGCGCCAGTCGAAGTGCAGGGAGGTACTGATTGCTTTTCGGGACACGATCAGATCGCACATGGGTATCTGGACGGAGGATAATTATGGTGATGGTGATGAGCGTGATAGTAAGAAACCGCTACCCCTTTTTTTGTCCCAATACTAATCAGGCGTTTTTGAAGCACAGCATTACATTCTTATTGTTCACTTGAGATATGACTTTCAGATGGAGATAGACAGCTTCGGGAACCATGACATATACGCAGAGAAGGCTTTCAGCGCTTATCTCGACAACGCCAGTCAGAAGTTCAATGCCTTGAAAGGTCGTCTAGAGGTTTTGACGGCATCTAGGAGGGAAGGGACCTACTTATGCTGCTGCTGTGGGAAAAGTCCAAAGTCGTTTCCTACGTCGTTGGAACTGGGGTAAGTATGAGCTTTCTTTCCACATCCACGCGATGGCATTCGATCGTCGCAACTTGACCGTAAAATATGGCCTCAGTATACTGATTATGAACCTCCATAGGTTTCACGAAGAAGACACCGAATACAAGTGCTCTTACTGTCAAAAGATCTGCATCGGCGAGGAAGAGAAGGATCGTCATCTAAAGTCTAAGCATGTATTTCGACACTCCTGGTCATGCTCTGCCTTGACTTGGTACGATCTCGGTTTCCACGACTCAACCATTCAGCCAGGACAGGCTGACACGTGCAGCTTCTGCGGCAAAGAGTTCCTTCGGGACGATATTGTTCCCGGTGAACAGAATGCAAAGCCGGACTGGGAAGACCTCGCTTGGCATTTGCAGTATGACCACTTATTTTGGGGTTGTAACAGGACCAAGAAGGTTTATCAGGTTGAAGTCTTCCGTCAACACCTTGAAAGATACCACTGGATCACTAGTGGCCCGTGGATTGATCAGCTGGAAAACACGTGCATGCAGAAAAAGGCTTGGGTGTTGGAGGAAGAAGCGCTTAGCGGCCGTGATGAGTTGGGAATAATCTGGAATACGGACGGCCATCACAAATACTATCGTCACCAAATGAGGCGCTTGTTTCCGGACATCAACGACCTGTGCGTCGAACGATATGAATCCGAAGAGGAAAGGGCTGCTGCTTTGCACTTCATGGAGTGAAGCAACATCCGGGGCGTAATACACATTAGACTAAGGCGACCAGTGCATCTGAATGTCTTTGAACATAAAGATTATGACCCCTACCTAAGAAATGTCTAAGATAGCCCTTAGAATAAGAACTCGTATAGTGACATCTATGTATTAACCTTAAGAGTCGTTAGCATGCTTGATAGATTACTCGTGTAGGATAGTAACCAGACGTTCCCCCCTTTGACGTGGACCAGACGATCCTGAACCATAAACCCTACTCCCTCCCAGGACCAACAACTCCAACCACACTCCCCAGATATAACGATCTATCTAGTAGAAGATGGAAGGCTATTTTGACTTACTTTTCACTTTTTCTGACCTGTACTTTCCAGACTGTTGTCAGCCATCATGGCTTCCTCTTTGACTGAGAGCAGATCCCCTTATCGCCGCCAGTTTCCTTCTGGCTCTTCACTTCTTTCTCTTCTTCTCCCAGACGAATAAATACAATATCTACCTATAAGACGAAGTCCTACCTTGCAAAGAATTACATGATCGTTTACCATCCCGACTATGAGGATGAAGTTTCACCAGCGGAGATAACTGCGCTTTAATACATGCCCGCCGGTCTGCGAAGCACTACATCAAAGCCCCTGTGACCAAGGCGGAGCCAAAGAGCCCGTTGAAGTGAAAGAGGCAGAATATAGGTATTCCAACGCCTCGAAAGGAGCCCAAGCTGTATATAACTTTGCCTCTCTTGTATCGTTTTGTTACTTTACGCTCATCTTTCCTGACTTTGGCTTTTCAGATAGATCTTCACATGGACATGACTACTACTACGAGAACCGATGTTGCTTCCCCGCCCAGTATTCTGTATGTCTTGTCCTTACAAGTCATGGCTCCTTGTGATAGAGACCGAATGATTTGTGTTTTTACAGATGCAAATTGACTCACGCCGACCGGCCTGATGATCAGTATGGGATGGGGAAGTTGGTTATATTAGAGCACGTTATGAGAGACCAGAGGTATATTCTTCAATTTTAGAAACACCAGAACGCGACATCGAGCCTAGTGACTCTGGGGCGTGTGTATGGTACATTGCTGGGAGAGTGGGTGGCATGCTCACATCGGTGGGATGGCCGCCGACACAGCATGTTATATGAATATGTCTCTCATGCGACTTCAACTGCTCCCTAAATCCAGACGCCGATGCAAGTAGATGAAAGCTTATAGCTATACGGCAGTAGACTTAGAAGCGAGCCCACCGGGCCCGCCACCTCCGCGGCTGGCTTGTTCGCATCCCTGAATAGAGAGATGGCGAGATGCAGAATGAGTGCGATACAGACATAAACCCGATTTGATAGTAGACGCTGAAGCCACGGTGCCAGCGGAGCTTGGCGATAAGTTAGGGAAGTTCGCAACTAATAAGTAAAGAAAACCCGGTAGCCAACAACGACAACAACGGCGAAGACAACGACGGAAGAGGCGGCGCGAGACAGTGTATAGAGTTCAAAAAGCCGCATCCACCTCCCCAATACTTATTCGACGTTACAACGGCAGACCGCGTACGGCGCATGGCTGATCGGGGCCTTGCAGTGCCCGTTGGCCTTTGAGGGGATCGCTGAATAGCAGACCTCCATGAGTGTCTCGAGAGGGCGCTCAACTGGCATAACTTGGGGTTTCGGCAATACGCCGTTTTCGTTAACTGGATCGCCTAAATTCACTTATAGAATAGCTCCTAAAGCTAGATTCAAAAGGCTTCCTTGAAGAAACTCTCTCGCTCCGCAAGCTGCCTCCGCTTGACCCAGACTTTGACCTCTTTGCTCGGCCGCGACGAAACAGGTCCCTTGGTGACCTTGGGCAGTTTCCATCTCCCACCCTTGGCAGGCTCAATCTCGTACAGTGAGATGATAACGGCCGTGTATAGAAGGAACTTCCTGAGAGCGAGGGCTGAGTCGTTGACCATGGTCAACCCTCCATCTGCAAAGAGTTAGAACAGTCCTGAAAAGCACTTTGAGAAGCAGAGTGGCTTACTATATGTTTCCACGGAGCCCATCGAAGTGGTGCTATGAGTTACGCCCGCCTCGTCCACGGTCTCTCTGATATGCCGAGTAAGTTGCCAGTCCGCAGGGTCATGGAAAGAGTCGGGATCGGAATGCAAGAGATCGTGCGCGATGTGTGCGTATGTTCCCTTCCTCAACACGTAGCTCTCTCCAGTCTTGCCATCGTCTCCGAGCACGAGATCCTCGCGAAGTAGTCTGACAGACCAGCCACCACCGTATAGCCTCAGTGTCTCGATATAAGCAGCTTTGAGTAGGGGACACTTGGTCATCAGCCCATCCAAATCAAGGTTTTCGGTTCTTGGCGGCACCCATACCGCACCTCCAAAATCGTTGTCGGGCTGTAGGATCTTGACAAAGGGTGCGATCTCATCGCGGATCTGCTCGAGGAGAACGGAATCCTGGTAGATCTCCAAGAGCGACCATGAAATGAGATGTGAAGAGTGAGCGTTCAGTGACCATAGCAGGGCAACGTCGAATGCGGCGCGGGCATCGATTGGCACCTCGTGATTCTGGAATATCTTTGCTCTCGCTTTGACGAGCGCGCTGACGTTGTCGAGGTCCTGCCATTGGGGGCCTGGGTCTTCGCCCTTCATGTCCTTGTCCAAAGCCGCCTCAAATTCGTACATGAAGTTGTGCAGTGTTCTCAGGGCGTTCTTGGCCCGTTGAGCCTTTGCCCATGGAAACCAGATGGGTGTTTTGAGAGCCAGGGGGATGAATCCGTCTTCTAAAAGCCAAAGAGACTGCCAAGTTTCTGAGAAGTTGTCGATAAAATCGGTCCCAAAGATGGCCACTGTTGATGTCTTGGCTACAAAGTTCCTTATCAGTTCGATAAAGTCGACCTCCATAGTCGGTTCACTGTCCTCGGTCTCTTCGAGGACATCTGAATCTGCCAGTCTTTCCCACTCCATTTGGTCCACGGGGTATGTGTTGAAACTGACCAGGTCAGCGAGAACCTGCTTCAACTGTCGCGCTGTCGTATTGGTGAGGTCTTCCAAGCCGGACCCCGAAAGAGCCCGCTCATTGACCTCCTGTATGTCTTTGAAAACCTTATTGTAGGCGCTCACATCCTGTTTCCGAAGTCCAAAGCTCGAAAGCATGAGGTAGCGGACAATGGCTCGCTCGTCAGCCACGGACTGGGGTTGCTGGAGGAGCAGAGTTGAAAGCGAGGGCCGAGAGATGAAGGTGTGAATGTTGTCCAGCAGGCGGATGGAGAAAACGCCGCCTTGGTAACGATTTCGCAGCCGCCACAAGGCAGAGCTGGCATTGTAGGCTATCCGGGGGATATGGCCGAACTGAGGGACCCAGTACGGAGCCAGAGGAGGAGTCTTGGAGCCGGTCTGTGAGGAAGACGAGATTGCAGTTATTATTCTCGTAGTTACAAGGATGATGGCTGTAGTGAAGAGCACGACGAGGAACGTCGACTCCCGGAGGAGGTTGATGAAGCTCTCACGATGGCCTTTGAGAGTGGCCGTGTAGCCATCCATCCTGGCGGCGGAGGTCGCTGTCTTCGGGCAGTCCGTCGCGTAGCCCAACCTTGTTGCTTGAAGGCGAGATACCACAATTTAGGCTTGTATTTCGAAATAGTTGTCTGACCAGCCGCTGAGAGTAGGCTCGTCGGTCTTACAAAGCAATTTTGATGTGAAGATGTGAGGTTTTCATTTCGAGGCCAGACTGGTAATCATCGTAAGCTCGGGCACCACCGCCAAGTGTTTGAGCGCAGTGAGTGGAGTCCCTATAAAATGTGCCTCCCAGTGCTGTCTTATAGCGCCAGTGCCAGTGCACAGCCTCGGCTCAGCCTTCAAGCCAGTAAACCAGCTTGCTAACCTTGGGAAACTGTGTTGTTAATAGGACTGCTAAGTTCAAATCCGTAACTTGTCATTTCTGCTCTTTTTTATTTAAACTAACTAGCGGTCGAAGCTGAATTCACCGACCTTGAGGCACAGTCGTCGAACCTTCAAATCAGCGTTAGACGGCGATAGGCTACAGCACGCTGAACGGGAATTTGTACAGGGCTGGCGGCATGGAGAAGAGAGAGTATGTGACTGTCTAAAAAAGGAAGAAGACGGCAGAACCATGATGCTTCACAATTTGTTTCATGCGCAAACAGCTGTGAAGAGCAAAAGAGACTGTCCCTGTCTTCCATGAGTTGCACTGGTCGCATCTCATGAGATACAATCTAGCGTGCTTGGTATATATACACACTTTTTGGTGACCAAAACATCGAAAGCAACCAACCACCCACCATGGGAAGTGGATCACCACTTCATCAGGTTCCATGGTCTAACGGTTATGACTGCGGATTCTGATTCCGCCAGCGAGGGTTCGACTCCCCCTGGAACCTACATTTTTGCATTTTCTCTCTCTGGAGCTTGCAATGTATCGCGCGCACAGAGAGAGAGGTTGGATCCCTTTTTACGACTTATTTAACCGGGTTCTTATACAGTCTGAATGAAGATACTCCTCTGCTGAATTTTGGCTTTATCTGCCACTGGATATCCGCAGGAATGAACACACATTTCTAGATCAAAAGCGCAACTTCACGGCCATACGTCGTCCAATTGCTGCCATGATCCTCATTGTGGCAGGTAATAAATGGCACGAACATCCTCAGCGGGATGATAACTACAAGCGTGGCTTCGATCTATGGCCGCTTCCTGCAAGAAGGGAGAACTGATTGCATGAGAACAAGTGCGTGTTTTATCGCGATTGTTGCTTCGTAGCGAGGTTTTACTGCCATCATGACAAGTCCTTCTTGAGCCGAGGTTATGGTTTGACTGCTCTTGGGCTCGCTCTATGAAGACTTAAAGACGCAACCCTTGCAGTGATCTTGGGGGAAACGAAGCAAAAGGAAAGTCGAATAGGAGAAGGAGGAGCTGATGCTACGTGTAATCACGCTGGCGAAGTTTCTCCTGGATATGGCGCGATTGACCATCAATGTGGATATGGAGTTTGGCGACAGGGCACATCTTATTAGCTTTCATGTGCCTTACGTCTTGGAGTGAACGAGAACAACTGCGCTGGAGCTTTGAGAGTGAGAATTAATCAACTGAGACTATAGAGAAGTCCAAAAGCGCCCAATTGAACACATGAGGGCACAACCCAGGCTCATATGGCATCTCGTCGCAATATATCTATAAATTTATTGCGGACTCCGATCGTCGGGCTGCCTGAGGCGTCCAGGCCGGTTGCATCATCAACCAGCGTTAGCTTTAAGCAGTCGCCATCTTCGTCAGCCACTCGGCTCCCACTTAGACTATAAACCCCCATGACTCCCGAAAGAACGCAATTTTTCGAAAACTCACCGTCCGTACGACATCTTGACGCTTGATAAAGTGGTTTTCCCATCGTCGTACCCTCCATCGATTGTCGCGATCCCCGTGGCAGCTCCCAGCTCGCCGCGCGAAGCTCCCCCGCCATCCCGGTTTCGCTGCCAGACCCACGATGGTTCCTCCGAGCTGAAACCGCTACGATGATTCCTCGAATACTCTCCCGCTGGCCGTTGCTCTCCCCTCGGTGTAGCTCGGCGAAGATACACGTTCGCCCTCCGTGGTTCCCGCAGCGCCCGAATGTGTCCCGCCATTCGCTCTGGACGACGGCTGCCCCTCGCCGCGAGCAGCCTCCAGCTTCAGGCATCGCGAATGAGTTGCCAACGTCTGTAGCCGGCAAGCCAAAAACAAAACCCGCGTCGGACGTCAAGATTCCACAGCCGAAGAACCATGATCCCCTGACGCCCATTGATAAAACGACGTCGGAACAGCGCAAGGCCGACTGGGCCATCATGAAAGAGATGTCCCGGTACCTCTGGCCCAAAGACAACCTAGGGACAAAGCTGCGCGTTGGGCTAGCTGTCTTCTTGTTGATTGGCTCAAAGGTTCTGAACGTCCAGATCCCGTTCTACTTCAAGAACATTGTCGACTCGATGAACATTGATATCGTAGCCGTGGGAGGGACAGCAACCACAGTTGCGGGTGCCATGATCTTTGCGTACGGCGCCACGCGAGTAGGCGCGACGCTATTCCAAGAATTGCGCAACGCTGTGTTTGCTTCAGTTGCACAGAAAGCTATTCGCAGGGTGGCGCGTAATGTCTTTGACCACTTGCTACGACTTGATCTAGGCTTTCACCTCTCGAAACAGACTGGTGGCTTAACAAGGGCTATCGACAGAGGAACTAAAGGCATCAGCTTTCTGCTGACGAGCATGGTCTTCCACATTTTACCAACTGCTTTGGAGATTGGTATGGTCTGTGGCATTCTCACGTGGCAGTACGGCGCCAAGTTCGCCGCCATCACCGTGTTGACCATGGTGGGCTACACGGCTTTCACCATCTGGACCACAGCTTGGAGAACCAAGTTCCGGAGGCAAACCAACGCGGCGGACAACAAAGCCTCAACGGTGGCGGTGGATTCTCTCATCAACTACGAAGCTGTCAAATACTTCAACAATGAGAAGTTCGAGGTGGCCCGGTATGATAAGGCACTCCAGCAATATGAACATAGCTCCATCAAAGTAGCCACATCGCTGGCGTTGCTCAACAGTGGACAAAACATCATCTTCTCTACGGCACTCACGGCCATGATGTATCTTGCGGCGGATGGGGTGGCAACGGGTGCGTTGACTGTGGGCGACCTGGTCATGGTAAACCAGCTAGTCTTTCAGCTCTCCGTCCCGTTGAACTTCTTAGGCTCCGTCTATCGTGAGCTTCGACAGTCTCTGCTCGATATGGAAACACTTTTCAACTTGCAAAAGGTCAACGTAAGCATCGTTGAGAAACCCGATGCAAAACCACTTGTCCTCTCCCGCGGCGGCGAGATTAAGTTTGAAAATGTGCATTTCGGGTACCACCCCGAGCGACCAATCCTACAAAATTTGACCGTCACCATTCCCGCTGGCAAGAAGGTTGCTGTAGTTGGTCCTAGTGGATGTGGCAAGTCGACTTTATTGCGGCTTTTGTTCCGATCTTACGATGTTCAGGGTGGACGAATCTTGATCGATGATCAGGACATCCGTGATGTCAACGTTGACTCGCTCCGTCGATCTATTGGAGTTGTTCCCCAGGACACTCCCCTTTTCAACGATACAATTGAGCACAACATCCGCTATGGGTCCATCAATGCGTCTCACGAGGAGGTAATAGCTGCCGCTCGGAGGGCTCGGGTCCACGACATTATTGAAAAGTTTCCGGAGAAATACAACACTAAAGTCGGCGAGCGTGGACTGATGATCTCGGGTGGAGAGAAACAACGGTTAGCGATCAGCCGAATCTTGCTCAAGGACCCTCCACTACTGTTCTTTGATGAGGCAACTAGTGCTCTGGATACCCACACTGAGCAAGCCTTGATGATGAACATTAACGGCATTTTGAAGGAAAAGGCACGGACGAGCGTCTTTGTGGCGCATCGGTTGAGGACCATTTATGATTCGGATCTTATCATCGTCCTCAAGGAAGGAAGCGTTGCGGAAATGGGCACCCATCGAGAGTTGATCGACCGCGACGGCGTATACGCAGAATTGTGGAGTGGTGAGTGGCACATCCCAAGAGACACGAACGTGAATATGAACGTACTGACACGATAATAGCCCAGGAGACGCAGTTCCAGGATGACGGATCTGAAACGGAAGAGGTGGAGGAGAACAAGGGGATCAAGAATGATGATCTTCTAGGATCGGTCGATACCCGCCGTTGATATCGACGTGCCTCCACATAACAAAGACAACTATCAGAGTGATTTAATAAAGTTCACGAATTTCGCGAACACTTTACCCCGATATTACTTCACCAAGAGCAGGTTCGGAACTGAAATGCCGAAACTGATGTGATGGGGAAACCTGAGAGGCTCATCCATTAATTCAAGTGACCGTCTACTTCCGAACCACCGGCCCATCTGCTACTAGATACATTCGCAGGCGTGCTCACGATTTTCGACGATCCCGGATGAGGTCTTCGTGAAGAAATGGATGGATTTGAACGGTTCTTCTCCGAGGCAAACCCCGAGGACCATCTATACGGCAGATGCAGATTGCTACTGCTACCCACTCGTCTTCATCTAGACTTATTATTCACCGTCGTCAACCAGCATCCACCTCATCCTCATGGGCTTTGTGCCCGCGAGCTGCGCTAGTGGGCCCACACCGCAAACTTTGTACATAAACTCCACCACCGGCCCAAACAACCACATACGACCATACCCATCAGAGAACTCGGGATCCCGTCCGCTCTCCCATAGATAAGCTGGTGAGGGGCCAACTAGTAGTTGGGTCGGTGACGACCAGCGAATCCTGGCTGTTGTATGTTCATTTATTTTTGCCCTTTTTGACCATTATGCATGCTTCAGGTCTTGCGATATCGACATAAACGCCTTCCAGCTCTTCTCTGTCCGTCGTCCTTGCCTGTCATAGACTTGCTCGCGCAGCATCTCCTCTTTATCTGCCGAACTTCCGCAGACATCATTTAGTAATCAATCTCCCTAGATTAAGGTTACGAAGCTTCACTTACAGAATGGAGCAAATGAGCAATGCAGCCCGTGGGACTTGAAGGGCGAGGTGGAGGTATGCGATTGCCCAGAGGTACTGGCAGGGCTTGGGTGAACGATAGTGATGGCCGAGCTGGCTGGTCGTGCTGCTGTCGCTGAAGTTTGAATGAAGCATGTTATAATCTTGAAGTTGGAGATAAGGACTTGGGAATAGGAACTGGTATATTCAAGACCATCTTGCCTATAGCATCTATAGAAGAGGGGAAAGGGACAATGGATATAGAAGGTAAAGAAAGACGAGAGAGAAAATTCGAGGGCGTGGTCGTTTTATTTAGGTAAGTTTGGAAATAAGGCACTTTGCCTTTGCAATTAGAAAGTATCTTAAATATCTTCGTCCAAAGCATCGGTATGGCCTCGTATCTAGGTAAGTACCCCACCTTGATCCGCGATACGTGCAAACCGACATCAAAACCACAAGCAACTTCACCATCTTCTCCCAGCAAACCCATCGCAAACCATGAAAATCCTCCTCCATTCCCATTTCCCCGCCGGCCATGCCTACCCTATGCAAGCCGTCGCCCAAGCCCTCATCAACCGCGGCCACGATGTCGTCTGGCTCACCAGCGCCTCTAATGAAGCGCGCGTCCTCACCACCGGCGCTCAAGGCTGCTATCAATTCAATTTAATCAGGCTTTTTTGAGAGTTGAATTGCGGCAGGTTCGAGTTGAAGTTAAAGGCTGTAAGTTGAATTGAATTGATTGAATTATTTCAAGCGGGGAAGCCCTAGGCCCACTTTGTATGACCACAATCCTGTCTCCAAATATCCTTCTAAAACCTCCTCTTATATATTCCTTTTCCAGCTTTTAAGGCATTTAATAGCCTTAATAGTCTTGTCTTTTAGGCTATAGCATTATATGCTAACTATAAGCTTTATAAGACTAAAGATATGCTTATATTTAGCAGATATAGCGGGTATTAAGAGGATATTAAAGGCTATTATTAATAATAATAGAAAGGTATACTAGTATTATATCTAGAATTTAATAAAGTATTTGACTATCTTAGTCTCTTTAGGCCTTAAAAACCAAGCTTGTAGCTCCTTAATACTATTTCTATCTGAATTAGCCCTGTCTTTATAGAAAGCGCTGGGTATTAGATCTAGAAGTCTCTTATAATATTCCTAATATATAGCAATAGCTATAGCTGCATCTGGTGTGGTGATGACCTTATAAGCCTAGCTATTAAGGAAAAAAGACTTGAATTTTAACTAGACTTAGTCTTTCTTATAAGGAAAGGTATAATTAACCTAATATATTATTAACTTTAAATAAAGTATTATAGCAGCCTAATAGACTAGTGGGTCTTCTAATAGCTTTTTATAGTACTTAAATTAATTAATTATAGCTATATAGGCTAGGTAGAGGGGATTGTAATATATTAGTAATAGTAGTTATAGCAGCTTAGGCTGGAAGGCATCTTATAAGGCTAGGATAGGCCACTTAATAATAGAGTTATTAAACCGGGTATTTTATATAATTATATAATATAATTATCAGGGTTTAAGAGGTTTAATATATATAATAAGCTTATTACCGCAGCGGCTGGCTGCTTAAGCTATTATTTTAGTAATAAGGCAAGTAAGACTAATTAGTACCTATATAAGATGCCTCAGATTATAGGATTTAAACCTCTTTATTTCCTTATATAGTGGCAATAATAGGATCTTAACCTTATTAAGGATAACCTAGTTATTAGCTATAAGAACCTCTAACTATAGCAATTAGCGATTAAGGTCTATAGTAGAATTTAAGGCAATTTATTAAGTAATTAGGCTATAAAGATAAATAGCCTGCTTAATTATTAAATAAGTTAAATTCTAATAAGTATTATTATTAATAACTAGCTGAATATTATAATATAGCTTATTATAAGCTGCGATAAGCTTATTAGCATTAATAGCCTGCTCCCTCTGCTATTAAATAATACTTATAAATTAATCTTACTATTAAGGGCTGCGGCAGATAAAAGTGACTATAGCATAGAGTTTAGCTATAGATCAGTTGCTATTTTTGCCCTATTTAATAGAAAAGTTAGTAAAAAGGCATATCTCTTAGATATATAGGAGATATGCTAAGGTATATAACTTATATTATTTAATGCCTATAGGAATGCCCTTGCCCTAATTACTATAATATGCCTAAAATACTATAGTTATAATATAGTAATAGCTTTAAGGTAGTTATATTTGAGCTGTTAGGGCAGGTTAGTCTATAATAGGCTATTAATATAGGTATTATTATTTAAGGCATTATTTATTATTATAAAGCTGAGCCGGCGTATCCTAAAGCTTATAATAACCTGCAAAAGCAGCGGTGCAAGGTTCTCGCTAAAATGAGGGCTAATAATGCGTTTTAATACTAAAAGCTATAATATTACCTTACTATTAGTATTAATAAAATAACCTATAATACCAAGCAATGCCTGCTGGCTAGGGGAGGTCTATATATTAAATAATAAGTATAGCCTTAAGTAGGCTGTATTAATACTATTAGAAATCTCTTAGTATATCGCATAATAATCAGCTATTAGCCAGTTCTTTACCATTTAATGATAATAAGGAATCGCGACCTTAATAATATTAGAAGAGGTCTTAATTAGCAGCTAAAAAGAGGAATATTTAATAGCAGTAAGGGGGACATTCGCTTCAATAATTTAACGCAGCAGCAGCTCCTTAAAGCCGGTGACCGCACCTATTATAATAAGGTTAGAAGATAGTTTGGCGTGGGCTTATAAGGCGGCTAGGGCTGATTGAGCAGGAAAAGCTTTATCGGATAAAGAAGATAAAGCTAATAACCTGTTGCTAATGCGATGAGCTGATTGTAGGTGTGCTTGAGTGGAAGATGTAGAATGCTGCTTGAATAGACTAGCAGAGATTCTGCCCTTTTTATCGCAGTGTTAACAGAGCTAAAAGGGATTGCCCTTGCGAGACTATATAATCTTAATAAGGCCCTAGCTATAATAACTTATATATAACCTCCTAAGGCAGCGGTTAAAAAGCTATATTTTTAGCACGAATTCATAATTTCTAATTCAAATTTAAGATAATATAGCAAGTAGAGCGGCTTATATAGGTATATTAATAGCAGAAAGCTGGGCTTAGACAGAGATTTCGCAGGAATATATAGAAGTTAAGGCTATAATTAGAGAGCTAGGCATCTTAGGCGCTAATAAGGTTATTAATTAAGAGGACATTATTATGATATTAAAGCTTGAAAAGTCATGTGTTTTAGTGATGTTTTTTCGGGTAGTTGGAAAAGCTCTCGCCACTTTAGGAAATATAGGGCTTTCCTTAAAAATGCTATATTATAATTAGTTAGTATTAGTTAGTAAGCCTTATAGTGTGTTTAAATTCGCAGGCCTACACTACTAAAGGACACATCATAAGGAAACTGGCTATAGGGTATACTTTAACTAATTTAGGTATCTTTAAATTGTAATTAATTGCAATTCGAGGGTATTTCGAATTGAATTGTTTAAATTGAGATATCCTCGAATTGAATTGATTGAATTGAATCGAATTGAACCGAGTTGAATTATTAGCAGCCTTGCCGGCGCTCGCTTCGTCCCCACGCGCGAGATCGCCGCCGTGGACGCTCCGCTCATGGCCGAAAACGCAACCGGTCTGCTCGATGGGGTTTACAGCCGGCTCGAGAAGAGGCTGACGGCCCAGGTCGCTGATTATCGACGAGTGTTGGCGGAGTTTCCGGCTGAGCTTCTCCTCGTCGATGTCCTTCCCTATGGCGCGAGGGCGTTGGTCGACTTGGGCGAGATTCCGGCGTATGCGACGTTGGGAGTGATCCCGATGTACATGTCGGGCTGGAAAGCTCCCCAGGCAGTGTCTGGTAAAAGTCCGCCGACGTCTGTTCTAAATGTGCTGTGGAACGGGTTTCAGCACTTGTTCAGCCAGTGGGTTGTTCTACCGCTGCTTCTAAGGCCCATCATGAACGTCCAGCGGAGGAAACTCGGGCTGGGGAACTTGTCGTGGGGAGAACCGAAGGAGTGTTCTACTTACAGTCCATATCTGCACATCCAAGCGTCGTCGCCTTCGTTGGAATTTCGTCAGCGGCCGAAACCACGGGAGCAGAGCTTAAATACGTACTATGTTGGGCCTTTGGTCACCAATGTACCAGTTGCGAAGAACCAACTGCCGGAGTGGTGGAATGAGGTCGTTGTGCATCCCCGAGTTGTGGGCATTACTCAAGGCACGCTGGCCATGGACCCAACATCTCTTATCATCCCCTCCATCCAAGCGCTATCCCACGATCCAGAGTTGCTCTTGGTAGTTGCCTCACCACACTCCGACGACATCAAGACCCAAGTCGGAAACCTGTCGAATGTTTATTATGCCGAGTGGCTGCCATATCATCTCTTCCTCCCGCAGATCAGTCTCCTCATCACCAACGGCGGATATGGGAGCATCACACAAGCTCTTTCGCACAAGGTACCCCTTATATGTGCTGGCCAGAGCGAGGATAAGAAGGACACGGCGGCTAGAGTGGCTTGGGCGGGAGCTGGCATCGACCTGAGGACAGACACTCCTTCTGCGGAGCAGATTGCTTGCGCTGCGAAGCAGATTTTGGGTGACAGCGGGTATGGGGAGAGAGCTAGTCGTCTGGGCGAAGAGTTGAATGAACTTGGCGGTGCAGGGAAGGCTTGCGAGTTGCTGGAAGAGTTAGTAAAGGTTCTTCATAAGGATTATAGGCCGCACCGAGAAAGTAACGGAACAAAAGGCTGAAAGACATGTCACTGCCGAAAACACCAGAAAGCAACATGGTAGAATTTAAGGATGGTTGACATAGTATTAGCTTGTTAGCTTGGGAAGGCCCAAGAAGAAGACTTTTATGTCGAAGTAAGGGCGAAGCACCTGCCCGGGCTTGCAAGTGATGCAAACTACTATACATGAGACCATAGACTAGAGTTGCTACTTAGGCAAAAGAGTCATCTGCGGGCCTTAAAAACGAAGAATAAAACATCCCTATGACTATGCCTACGATCAATGCAAGAGTCCTCCCTAACCGATGTTAGTCATCTTGCTCTCCCATTTATCAATCAAAGCCTGGGCTCGATCCATCATACCGTCGACCGTCTTTTCCTTCGAGTCAACATCCTTCGCCTTCTCGTCGGCAGCTTTCATCAACAAGTCAGCATCCTTTATTCTCTCGTCGGCTGCATTCATCTTGTCGTCAGCAAGCTTCAGCTTCGCTTCGGCAGCAGCTTCTTTCATCTGGGCGGCTTCCAGAATCGCATTTGCAGCCTGAAGCTTGGCCTCGGTAGCCTCCAGCTTGGTGTCCGCGAGCTTTATCTTCCACTCGGCTTCTTTGGCGGAATAAGAGTGGGATCCTGCCTAGGACGAAGCACCTTTTGGCAGTGCGGACTTCGGGTTATCGCCGACGCGGTCCCAAGCGACGGCGCAGTCATTTACGTCGAAGTACAGGCTGGAAAGAGGCTTTCCAAGCTCAGCAGCTAGCTTGAGGCGAGCGTTGCACTGACGAGCGAGCTCTTGTCTGATATATAAGGTAAGAAGCTTAGGCGGGTCGAAGTCGATGGACGAAATGGGAAGATCGTCTACGGCATCACTGCTGGTAAATACTTAGTTAGACGAGGCAAAGGAACAAGACAGAAGATATTGTAGTAGGAGACATACGTAGTCGATTCGGTCGAAGCATGCTCATCGCAAACGGCTCGGGCACTGGTGTCGCTCATGATGTGCTGTCTCGAGGAGTTGGGTGCAGACGCAAAACAACTTGGTGTCTGTGAAGTTGATGTAGACGGGCCTCGAGGTGAAAGAGCTGAAGAGCGAGGTGAAAGAGATGAAGAGAAAGGTCAAAGAGGAAAACCCTGTGCTTGAAAAGTTAATCACTTCCTTGTAAACAAAGGAGTAGAGAAGGTGAGGAATTTGGGAGCAGGTAGGAAAGGGAAGTGAAAAAAGGAGTGGCGTGGCAGCTTGTGGGAGACCCGGTCAGGAGTGCCAGGTGTAAGCAAAAACTCACCTGCTGAACAGCAAAATCATGTTTCGGTGTCTCGTCTTGCCTCGTGACTATACACAAAACCACCTTTCAGTTCAGGTTCTTGCAGGCTTCTCCCAGCTCTCTCCAAGATTCGATGCTCGAACATCTATACTCTATACAACGTAGGCTCCTCTCTTGCTACGCATATGCCTAGCCATAAGTTACAGCTTTCCTCTATATCATGATGATGGTAATTCGATGCTACTACACCGTCTATACTGGCAGGAAGTAATTACACAACCCATTTGGAAAGATCCTAAGTTTATATAATGTCCCTACGTCAAGTAACAAACATACTCATACAAACAGACACCGTACTTAGACCACCATCGTGACATTCCGAAGCAACTGCATCTAGCAAATACCAACTTCACCTTCGACACATCACGATCAGTCACCATTTGTCTATAGTCTGTTGTGCTACGCTGCTCGTCAAATGCGCACCCTGGAGAAGACTTCCGACAGCAGGAGACGAGACTGCAAAGCAGTGTCACAGGCGACAAGCGGATGGTTTACTAGGCAACACATCTACTCCTCCCGCGGCTTGAGGTTTGTGTGGTATAGAAACCACTCTGATTGTACATTATCTGGGGTGGTGCTTGTAGAAAACGGAAACTATGGAAGTACACAGAAATTCAAGCTCCAAAACGAAGTTTCCCACACAGCAACACCATCGTAGCTAGCTCAATGACTACAGACTCTGTCATCAAACTGGAACTTATCTCGCTCGGAAATGGGGGCCAGTTGGTACAAGCGTCTCTCGTATCTACTTGTGTGACTATGTTCTGCCGCCGGAACGAACATCAGCGGCATGTTCCTGGCATCCACACTCCGCCTCCCTCCCAAGCAGCTTGAATTCCTCCGTGATCCGGCCGGAAAGAACCGAGGAAAGAACCGAGGCCCAATTCATTCATCTAGTATGTAATATGTATTTCGCTGGTCGTGCCTTTTCCTTGCTTGAGTGAACGAAGCATTCGTGTTGTGTTTGAGAGTCGTCGATGTAGTCGGCGCATCCTAAACCGTGAGCAAGTCGTACTCTTTCCCGGAACAGAAGGAGACCTTGCTTAATATCCCGATGGTATGACTGTAGGCTTTCGATGGAGGGTTGGAAGGTTTCGAGGGTTTATTCATCGTCGATATCGTAATGGCAGCTAACACAGCTTCTGATATGCAGCATTCGAGGTACATTCGTTGAAGGCTTTGGGGGCTGCCCAAGTTCAGAAAGCGTCGCCGGGCTCCTGGCGATAGTAGCCTGGGTTTGGTAAACATTGGTTAGCAAATAATTTGACCGATGAGAGAACTCCTACACCTTCACAAACTTTGACTCAAGTTGTTCGAGCTCAAACGTTGCTCCATCTCCGTTAAGACACGCCTTACGGTTCGATCTGTACGTGTCAAGGGACCTTAAGGCAATTTACCCGGAAATGTGAAAGCGAAAAGTGAGGACAATGGGGTGATCCCAGTGGCAGATGCTCCTGAGCATAAGCCCCGGCTTGAACTATATGGACCGAGAGCCAACGACGAATCTAGGCTGGTTGCACTCATAGTCTCCAGGCGTGAATTCTCTTTCCATTCACAAAGAAAAGTACGTGGGCGACTTCGGTGCTGTCGCGATGCTCTTTCCATCTGTGGGCGTGATGTTATCGCACGCCCGAGACTGGCTCTCGATGTATGTGTTTGCTCGTCGAGTAGTCGGACGTTCCAGCTTGCCTACAGCAGTTATGGGGTTGGTGTTCGGTTGATTGCACGGCTTTGTAAACAGCATTTCTGTATGGAAGTATAGAGCGAGGGTTGACAGCGATGCGGTAGACTCTGCGTGACAAGGGGTATCGCTGGCTTGTCTCGCTCGTCAGGAGAAGGATGTTGTGTATCTTTGGCCTGTACACAGAGACACTGGGATTCATCCCGAGGACTGGAATAGAATAAATCCGTTCTCGCCTTCGGGGTGCTTTGCGACTTTCGTGCTCGTTGCGAGGAAGCTGTGATCTTCGTCGGCGTGTATTTACTCCCGTGGGGTCTGTATTCGAGAACAGTGGACATGTTCGAAGCTTGTATCGCTCGTCACCAGAGAGTTGTTAGGGTTCTCATTGGTATGCGTTCTCTAGTAGGCTTTAAGGTAGAACACCGTTGCTGAAAAGCTTTGTCGTAGTCTTTGGGAACGTATTTTCGGCTCGTGTCGCTCGCACTTGTCGCGTTTACCCTTCTGGGGGTTACTTTCGGGATACTAGACGAGCAGAAATAACTGTCAGTACTGGTAGGACAGAAGATAGGACAAGGTACCTGAATCTACACAGGCTGAGATGGTTGTGGAGTTGGCCCCTTCCAAGTTGACAGAAGAAGCCTCTATTTTTGAGGTCCAAGGCACGGCTGGGACTATGGGCCATACTGGTTTTGGAAGGGCGACAGCCTTGTTGGAGCTGTGAAGGGATCCGAAATGGCCTAATCTTGCGATGGAGCAATATAGAGGTGGCTGATGTCCAAATTCCAACTACGCTTCTGATCTAGGACTAATTGACCTCTGTATGTTGTTGCCTTTTCACTGATTTCTGTTGCCATCAGCGTCAGCTATTAAAACAACGAATCCTTAGACATTCTTTTCAGCCTTGGAACCAAGGTACTGCCTTCCACATTGCCGCCTTTTGGCATCGTCTTGGGCACGAAATTGAAGCTGAGGCTGGTCAATGTCTCTTCAATCGCAAGAGAGCCGAAATCGAGGAACCTTATACGGCGCCTGGGAAGCCACAGCCGCCTAATGGTGAGAAGCATTTGTCTTTGTTGGGCATTGCGGCAAGCTGGTCCGGAGGTTTGACTTCTCGTATCTCTTGACTATACTTCGCGCCGTCATGCCGAATGTGACCTTGCCCTTGGCCAAGTTCTGCTCCCCGCATTGGATTGTAGCTGTGACTACTCCGGAATTGAGGAGGGTTCTGAGAGAGATGAAGCGAGGGAGTAGATAGAGGCGTTTCTTTGTTCCAAGTAACTCCTAGGCCGTACAGCTAGTCCGTCTAGGTGGCACATCGTGGTACAAGCGCAAGGGGATGAGCTCAAGGCAGAGAACGTTATGGCAATCCTGCTTAAAATGTCTCAACATCTCTCTACTTGTGGCATGGCGAAGACGAGAAGAATGCAGTACTGGGGCAAGAAGGGCCCAAAAACGTTGGTTTTCTGGACACCCCCTAATCTAGAGACTGTCACTTGGGGGGACTTTAGCAAGCCTTTGCCATCAGCTTCAGCCAAGTGATCCAGGCACTCGGTTAGGGCTGTAGTGAGAGATTAGAGAGCATATTGAAGTATTGCTCAGAGGTTTCTGGAGTCTTGCATTGTCGCGACAAAAGGCTCGGCTACCAGCATTGTGGATAAGGGGCTCCAGTCTACACCAGAAGAAGTTTACCTTACTTCCGAAGTTATATCCACCTCTTTCTTATGTAACTGTTCGATCGGTTGTTGTTCTATCGGTCGAGGTATGTCGGGAATCAAGGTCTAGTTGGCTCAAGCGACTCGTTAGTAACTGCCACATTGTGAACAAAGAAGATGGGAGGGGCGAAACGTAGCGTATGAGTTATCTTTGAGCATCAAAGCACAGGCCGTTAGTGTTCAAGGCCTTCTAGTGGCGTTCTTGGCTTGTGTTGAAGCTAGATTGAGTCTGTTTTGCCCGCGTTCTGCTGAAGCTTGCCTGCAAGACTTGCTGTGACTTGCGACACGGTTCCTTTCGTCGGTTTATCTTGGCCTTTGGTTCCGAAGCGATGAATGCTACCAGGATTACTCTGGTACATATGTTTTCGAGGATCTCGCGATGTATGAAGCCTGTTTGAGTCGTGATTCTTTGGTAGCGCTTGTCTGTGACGCGGGTTTTCGAAGAGCTTAGGCTTGCCTCAGGGGTATCGCGACTGATTGTGACTCTAGGCTTTCGGAAACGGTTAGTGACGCTCCAAAAGATCGTGACGTCCATCTTCTGTGGCTGCTGCAGCGTGTTTTGGGGATGATGCGTTGCTACTCACGGCTCTAGCCAACGCTGACGCGAGTGTTCGAGGGGAGTATCGTGATTTCAGGGGTAATAGTAGATACTGAAGGACGTCTGACATCCGACAAAAGGTGATGCTCGCTTGGACGGCGTTTTGGTCGAGCTTTTGGCGCGTCGAGGATTGAAATGCTCTGGTGGGTAGAGTGGTGATGTGTCGGGGGCGCATCCAGTGGGGTGGACTGCGAGGAGGAGGCGAGGGAGCTGCCGACAGCGAGAGATGGGTCAACACCAGGAACACTTGCAAATAGAGACTGGTCAAGACGAAACAACTTAGTTGAACCGGTATAATGTTGTCTATGATCTGGTAGGATATTGACACCGTGTTCGGTCATGAACAGGTGCCAAAACACCAAGGTCTGCGGACAGCCCAAAAACACCAGAACGCAACGGGGACACTAAACAAACATTCACCACAACAACAACAGGTATAACAAAGCGAGCAAGGAGATGATCTACAGCGTATTGCACTCTATACAGCCACACTACAACCCTACAGCGTAATCATACTCGATACAGCAGCACTACAATAACGACATCGTATTATTTTACGTAACTTTCACAGCATCTACAGGCACACAACAACACGACTAGAGAAGTTTTTCTTCTTCAAGACCAGGCTCAAGGCCTCGTACTCAATGAAAAAAGAGGTTGGACTCGAATCGAGATCCAGGGTTCCAAAAAAATTCACCTGTATAAGACGTCATCGCTGACATCAACACCGCAAACGACGAACTATCCAAAAATGAAAGGAAAGCAACGCTCGCTAGGGATAAGATATGATGAGGAGAAAAAAGAGAAGAGGAAGCGAGAGAGGGGGGAGAGGTTTATATACCCGAGGAGGGACCCTCGAGATCACTCCCCCTCCGTTGCCGGGGGACCAAAAAGGGGCTAAGCCCGAGCACGATTTAATTATGACCACTGAGAGCCTCAGTTGCAATATTATTGTGGCGTTGGACTGACGCACGAGGGCGGACGAATGCGTTTCAGGCTTGATGAGGAGGCTGGCCAGCCGGAGGAGTGCCGCCCAGGTGCTCGAGGAGGTGAGCGAGCTGCCAGGGCCGGTGTCACCGGAATCTGAGAGACGCTCGTCGATGTGTCTGCCGAGACAACACGACTCTGGAGAGTATCACTTTAGGGTATGCGAGCAACACTTTTGGGAACACGAATGTGTGATTATAACGAGTCTCGAGAGACGCTGCGTCGAGCCGTATTTTTTCCCGATATTTAGCTTGTAGGATACGTGTAGATATTGTAGCCACTGCACGACTAACAACACGAGCAAGTTGAATTTCCAGTCAATACACGACGTAAAGCTACAGCATTCTCAAGAGAAAACGAAGTGTCACTTCTTAGCGTAGATCTTCCACAATTACGTACGGAGGTGTACACGCTTGGCAAATACTGATGACCTGCGACTCCTCAAGTAAATACTACGATGCTACGTTTCTTCCACCAAGTCAAAGCAAAGGATTTAGGCTCTTGAGAATTAACATGAACCACGTCTCGACAAGTCTACTGTCTCCTTAGACACAGGGTGTGGCTGGCGTACGCGTCAAAATCACATCCACGTCCCCGCATGTAAACATCACGGCACGCAACTTTCTTCTTCGAGACCGGGCTCAAGGCCCAGAGCTCAATGAAAAAAAAGATGACAGTCAAAACCATCTTGGAAAATCAAAAATTTGTTACCGCCCACATGGATAGGGGAGAGCCCCTACCAATGCAAGGTCACCAGCTAACACCGAAGTGCGCTGGCTCGCAGACCCGGACTTCGTGATCTCCGAGGCTACCGGCTGCTCCGTGGTATGAAGAGGAGAAGAGACTGAGACGAGCGATCGAAGAGGCATGGTCTTATATCTAAGATAGAGAGCGGTGAGACATGGGCTAGATCACTCCCGCTCCCTGAGTCGATCTCCCGCGCGGGGCAGAGCTGTCAGCGATCGGTCTCCCGTTGACAGGCCGGGGGGGCGTGGGCTTGCGACCTCGGAGCGAGAGCAGGGGTGTGAGGCAATAACGAGGCCACTCATCTTGGTTTGATGATTCTTTGGTTGTTTAGTGGTCTGAAGCCTGGGGGTGTTGGAGGTGGTGGTCAGGGGGTCGCCGCCTGGGCTGAGAAAATTCACAGTCCACACTATAAAGCAAATCCACAACGCAACCACATAAAGAACTGAAATATGTTCTCTGAGAGCCTCATAATATTTATCTAGGTCCGAGTACAAATTTCCCTCGTCAAAATACATGTTCTGGTTGTTGTTTTGGATAGTGTTCTGGCAGCGTCTCGCGTCCCGGCGCGCCAGATCGCGCCCCCCACGCCTGCTAAACACACACCAGTAACTGGCCGTTCAACCCAACACATGACCTGCATGAACGCTGAATCTGACAGCAAACGTCTGTCCATTGGGCAGCTGCACATGGTCACAGAGTTAATATCACCAGCCCCGTTGCCCGTGCAGTCGATGCTGTCATCGTAGAAGTGAATGGAATCTACACCACTGACTTGGAACGCGAGTGAGCCCTCAGGCATGCTGTAGACAGCCTAGTTGACACACAGACGTTACGCACAAGCATTGTATTTATTGTAATTAGTGTTCTGTAGAAATGACAATGCTTCTCTGGTGGTGTTCAAATAAATGGGGGGCGTCAAGGGATCATCCCGCACAGGGCCACATCTTCGCAATAACGCCACTATTTTACTTTCTGTTTGTTCTCGGACGTAGAGGTACCTATTTTCATACTCCGAGATATATTTGCAATAGTAGAAACGGTGTTGTGGTACCTGATCGAGGGAGCCCTCCCTGGTGTTGAGGACGCCCGAAATTCACGCCAACGCGTTGCACTCCGGGACGGACTGGCAAGCCAACCACAGGGCATTGTGCACTCACATTGATTCAAACTTGTCTCCACTCCCATTTATTAATCCCTTCTCGTCCCCGCTCTCTCCCTCTTCTTCCTTTCTCTTCCTTCATCCTCAACACTTTGCTTTCTTCACCACCACAACCATCGTCAGCAACCTCTGCCTTGCATAGAGGTCTGCACCACGTATCACAATACTACCTACTACTTCCTCTTCCCTTTTCTCTTTGTTTTCTCAAGTCTCTTCTCTCGTTTCCTCCTCCTACCACTCCATCACCTGCAGCAGCACTTGGCTCCCCTCGTCGCTCGTGGCCATCGCGTGGCCTCAACGCGTCAAACTCTTCAGGTATGTGTGCAGAGAATCTCCTACTTACTTCTCTCCTGTGTTTCTCGTTCTTGACCCTGCCCGTCTTCGTTTCTTTTCCCCCGCTTTCCTACCCCATCTTGGCTTGTTGTCCCTGAATCATCGCGGCCTATTTGGCGGCACTACCTTCGCCACCTCAAGTCAGAGAACGGCCAAAGAGGAAAGAAAGCAGGGTCTGCTGCTGTGACGCACTGCATAGTTCACTCGGCGCGCTCTGTTGAAGGAGCTTGTTACACTTCATGCTATCGCTCGAGGCTAATGAGGTCTTGGAAACAGACGAAGTCACGCAAAGGCGCTGACCACAAGGCCCCAAAAGACTCTCCCATCAGTTGAACATCACCAGAAGACACATGCTGACCTCTTTGAAGGTCATCGCTTGTTCTGATGGGTGTTTTTCGGCCTTGGAGAACACGTGCCGCCATTCTCGGGCTCTGGTAAGTAAGTAAGTACTTTTCACCTTTTTTCCTTCGTCCCAAAAAGACTCTTCTTCTTTGCCTGTCACCTCCAAGCTCCTTCATCACTGTGCTTGACCCTCAACCCCTCCACCTTCTACTCGGCTTTTTACCCAGTTGCTTGTCGCATGCACCTCTACCCATATTGCTTGTTCGACTTAGTCGAGTCCCATCATGTCGCCCAACTCCACTTGTCCTACTCCACATGGGCATTCCCATCGCTCCTTCCTTCCGTTCACCCTTGCCTATTCTTGGCGTCGCTGGCGGCCACTGACCAATAGGCGCAGGGAATATCTCGGCGCGGCGGGCGGCCCTCAGTGACTTCAACCGCTGGCCGAGGCGCCGAACATCCCCACAAATCCCGCTGTCATGAGCCGGGGTGTGGGCGATGCCCTGGCCAACGACAGGCAGCGGCTACAGAACAATCTCAACGGTATGTTTCGCTGAATTTCCTTTCCTGGCAGCAAGAGCGAACAATGACAACCTGGCAGTATTTTTCTTGGGGCGCGCCACCAGCAATTGCTCGTGATGGCCGCCAAACCCTTCAGCGTCCGTAAGTTGGACTGCTTCCCTTCACACTGGTGAGCTCTGGTCCTCGGCAAGACATAAAACTGCCCTCTCATGACTTTAGCAGGTCCTGGAAACGGCTGAGCAATTTTTTTTTGGTTCAAGGAATCCCAGCTTCGGATGCTAGCACTGCTTGTCTAGAACATCTGACAACATGACCACAGCACTGGTGAGTGTTCTCTCTGTTCCTTTCTTCGCAACCACCCTCCTCCCGTTCACCGCCGAAGTCATCCACGAACAAACTTCTCTCCCTTTGTCCCTTGGGCGCGCGCAAGCAAGAAAGTCCTACGCTAGACCCCATCCTGCATGTCCCTTTTGAGAGCGACATGACCTCAATTTTTGTTCGTCTCTAACCCACTATCTCAATACTTTCACTCTTGGCTCTCCCCTCAAGAATCACGCACTAACTCTATTTGTGTTGCAGAACTCCGGTCCCCCAACGTACAAGCCGCTTGAGAGCGCCACGTCGAACTTCATTATTCGTTGTCGAAGCACGCCAGTAAGTCTTCACATTCTGACATGCAACACTGGGATTTTCAGCACCTTGAATGCATCCCACCACCATCAATGCGTGCACTTTCTTTTTGTTTTCCCATGCACTCAAACCTCTTTGCAATACGGCTGAGGGTAATTGTCTGAGTTCAGTCGCAGCACGAATCGTGGCCGGAACGGTGTGCGACACCCACCCTCTCCTCTCATACTTCACATTTCATTCCTTCCAGACAATGCACTCCTATCCCACCCTCCATTTTGAACTCAGATGCATGGCTGCTTCAGCGCATTTGGCAATTGTATCACTTTCTTATCGTCTCTACTCCAAGCTTGATCCACGTACTAACTTCGCTCTAGTCTACACACTCTTGCCAATGGATCACAAATAACGCTCTTCAAAATCTCTTCTCCTCCCCTCCTCTTCGCAGAATAACAGCTAATAGTCAACAGGTGTCCCCGTCGGGCCCCAAGCTCACTGCTGCCCCTTGACGCGTTGGGGGCTTTCCAGCATCGCGGGTTCCTATAGTTAGGCGCTTTGGTCGTTGATTGATCTGGCTCTGTCATCAGACTCGGTTCGGTTAACGGGCATCGCTCCTCGCAATAGGGCACCCGCGGTGCTGGGATGCCACCTTCGCGTTGAAGGAGCTTGTGGTGGCTTGGGGTCCGTCGTTGAGGCGAAGGGGAAATTCCAGCATCGCAGGTGCCTCTGTAGCTGGGTGTTTTGTTCGTTGTTTGATCTGTCTCTGTCATCAGAACCGGATTGGGTGTTGGACACTACGTCTGGAAACAGGAGTAGTCTGAGGTGCTGGAATTACCTCTTCGTCACGAGGGTGATTGATGATAGGTGAAGGCACGTCAGCGGTGCATGACCAAGTATGTTTCCCCTCCCGTATTCCATTTTGTTGACAAAGACAGATCCCGCTCCCCATTCTCCCCTTACAATTGGTTGAGAAATGTGCACTGCGGCCGAGGCATGCCGAAGAACTTGCTTGGCCCAGGCTCATCAGCATCGCCATTTCACCCAACAACTTCAACTGTGAGTCAAACACCTCTGCCAATTCTTTACCACTCTAACAAAAATCATGCCAACCAGGTCTCCATCTCGCAGCAAAAGAGTACGCCAAGCGTATTGCGAAACCTTCTTCGACTTATACACTTCCTCCCTCAACCCCTTTTCACAGCACCAATGCTGCTTCAACAAAATGCTCCGCCGTCGGTTTCACCACAACTTACACACGAGATCGCCGACTCAGGACTGCCTGCTCCACGTCGGACGCATTGGCACGAGGTCGTAACCAAGTTCGATCCAGGACTGTACTCGTTAGACCACTCCGCGTGACATCGCAACCAGACTCGACCGAGGACTGTTCTTGTTAGTCCCCGGACGCAACTACACGAGGTCGCAGTCCAGGTCGATCGAATTGCGGCTGTGCGTCCCGGTCGCCGCATGCAACTCCAGCAGGCAAGTCGCTCGTAACGGAACTCCAGCCCTTCCCCTCTGGGGCGGCGGTGTTTTCCCATACCCATGTAAGTTGTGTCTCATCCACGTCGACATACCCGGGCTATAGCGCACCTTGCTCATATATCTCCCCCCCCTCTGCTGCACATCGCTGACGTGTTCATGAACAGCTTGCCGCTGGCACAGTCAAACCCAAAGGTGCATGTCAAATCGCGACCATCTTTTCACACTGAGAAGGCCATCAACCAGCCAGTATCCTACGGGATCCGTGCTCCCCCCCTTTGCGGCATTGCTAGAACACCACTAGCGTGCCAGCACCCCCGAGACATGGCGATGGATAAGAAGGACGGCCCTCAGGGCTACGCGGCTGGTTTTGCCAAAAAAACCACCGCAACCTCACAATCCAAACCAGCAACAACACTACCCACGTCGCCGAGAACGCAACTGCAACATTGCCCAGCCTGCTGGTCAGAGCTCCGTTTCCAACCCTCCCAGGGTTTCGGCGAGATGACGTACTGTCGTCCCGGAGGTTTGGGAAACCGACACTGTCGTCGGGTTTGGCGAGATGACGTACTGTCGTCTCAAGGATTCGGGGAGATGACATACTGCCGGGCCGGGGCTGGGGCTGGTCTCGCTTGCTCATTCCTTTGACCTGAGACGGCCATTAACCTGATGTGGGGATGCGGCTCCTAACGGCAGTCTGCCGCCTTGTCTCCGGTTGATGGCCATCTCAGTGTCAAAGGGTGCGTGAGTTGGATCAGTCTCTGCCCTGGTTTGTGTGGGATGCATCGAACCGATCCTGACATACGCTTCCCTCGCCAGTCCTGAGTCCTCTCGTTGCCTCATCACGGTTTACCCACGGGAACTACCCCATCACCACCGAAACTGCTTCCAAAGCAGCAGATAGCTTCGGGGTGCGCATGTTGTCAGTGCATCATTTCAAGATTATGGTCGGACAGTATGATTTACGCCTTCCTATACAAATAAACCTTGCAGGAAGGAACGAACCTTAGAGGGAGGAACGAACCTTAGAGAAAGGAACGAACCTAAGAGGAAACAATAAACCTTTAGGAGACTGATCAATCTTCGCGATGCAACGATAATCACCTCCATTAGCAAACCGTGACCTGTGGCTTATATTAGCTCACATACTGTACGATCCCGTGCTTACTGTCCTCCGGCTATCCTAATGCCCTTCAAGGTTGGCGCCTCTCAAGGTCTGTAGAGCATATCTCTATTCCCGCGAAAGATTAATAGCTGACTCCTAGCTTATAAATAGATGTCTCATTCCTCGCATGCTGTTCCCTCACTTCCTCCAACATCGCCGAGAAAAAGACTTCAACCTCAGTATTCACCTCGCCCTCGACAGCGACTGCATACCCGCAGTCTCTCTTTCGAACTGGAACGGCTATCCGAGCTACAGGAGTCATACTCGGAATTCCTTACCATGGACTCTAACTCTTAGGACCCTAACCCTAAACCTTAGGTAACTAAGTGAATTATAATATATTTACCCCTAAGACACTTCTCGCTTAGAATATTAATCCCTATAAGGGATGAAACTAAAAGGATCCCTAAAAAATGAGCTTTATATCACTTCATCATCCTAACCGTGGTGTTGATTACAGCTTTCACTCTGGAAGTCCCACTTCCGACTTGCAATATGGAGATCTCGGATCTGCGTCTCGTTTCTTGGCCTCGCTCGCACCGCCTGCAGCTCTCTCTCATTCCGAATTTCGAGTTCACGGTGTCGCGCGTTGCTCGTTGACAATAATTTCCTCGTGCTGCCCCTGAATATGGTACTGGGCCTAAAAAGCAGTCCCGAGCCTCGGAGCGAGACAGTACAGTCGCAAAGAAGACGTGTCATGCCACATCGGCATCGCTATAGAGAGCGATACCCATGACTATAAGATGTGGTTCGTTTCTCTCGAGAGCGATACCCATGATTATAAGATGTGGTCTGCCTCTTTCGAGAGCGACACTTACGACTACGAAATTGGAACCCTCGATGCTGGAAATTACTCTCTTATCAGCCCAGAGGGGCGCCAGCTCAAGGTTAGCTGAGGGGACTCCCCTTTCCAGCAACCGTACAGGTACGCACAGGGCTCGTCTGCTCGTACTCACCATCATACTGATCCCAACAAAGGTGCTGGGCTCTTCCAACCGTTGAACCATAGCTCTGGGCCTCGGTCTTCATCGGCGGCGGCCGCTGGTAGTCCCACGGCTTCGCCCATGGCCATAACAATGGCCCCATGATGCCCGACGGCGGCCGTTGGTAGTCCCACGGCTTCGCCCATGGCCACAACAATGGCCCATGATGGCCGGCGGCATGCCGCCCCAGCAGCAGATGTGGGGTGGAATGCACGGAACGACGACCCCAGGAGCTCCTCGGCAAGCTTGAGCCGTGGATGGACGAGAATTCCATCAAGGACATCTTCTTGAACTCAGCTGCCGACACCGTTGACTTGAAGGTCTTGCGGAACCTGCGATGCTGGAAATTACTGACTTACCAGCTCAGAGGAGCGCCAGCCCAAGCTTGGTTGAGGGGACCGGATCCCCCTTTCCAGCACCGGCACGCCCAGGGCTCGCCTGCTCGCCATCTCGTTGAGGAGGAGCCTCAGACAGGCAACTATCTTGCCCACTGGGCCTCAGCCCAGGTCAACAACGTCAAGACTCCTCTCTTGGCGTCCTTCGTCAACAGCTGGGGAACATTCTCCAACATGGCCGCGGCTCGCACCCACGGCTTTGCAGCCAGCCTCAGCCTCAGCCTCAGCTTCAGCCTGCTGTGCGGGCCATGGGAAAGGCGTCTCCACCAGAGTTCCCTCCGGCTTCACTATACATGCCATCGGGTATGCTTCTGCCTCTGCTCCAATGCATGGCATACCGCAAATCTCGCCTATGCATCCCGCACAGTCAGTGCAGCAGATGCAGATGGCGCCACTCGGGCAGTTCCAAGGCCCAAGACTGGACAATTGCGGAACCTGCGATGCTGGAAAACACAACTTACTCTCGCGAGTTGGCGAGAAACCCACCTAGTACGTCTACGGTGGTGGCCAAGAGTAAGTCCACAGCCAAATATGACATGCAACGTTGGGCATCTTAGCTAATACTTGCCCACTAGGAAGGCCAGCTATCGCGAGCGGTAGCTACGGAACCCCCGATGCTGGAAATTAAGCCTCAATGACCGGACGTGAGCAAGAATGCATTGCTCGCCTCCGCGAGAGCAACCGCGAAAGAGCTGCAGCTGCTGCGGCCGCGGAGCCGGTTTTCTATCCGGGAATCGAGGAACCCCCTTCTCCGAAGGTTCCGTTCAAGCTCACGCCGACAAAGCCCTTTCATCACCCCAACAGACGTCGGGCTCTTGTCCTCTGCAATGAGCCGAGGAACCTGTGATGCTGGAAATATACCCCTATGCCACTTTGGCGTCGGCGAGGGTGGAGGAGTCGAGACCCCATCCTCGGCCAGACAGCGTGCATTGAGCAGTACGACAAGGACCGACGTTCCGTTTTCATTGGCGGCGGGCCATAAGGTCTACATCTACATCTCGTGGATAGATCTGGGTAACTCCAGGTAAGTTAACTCCATTTCCATATTGATTTTATACTAACCTTGGATAGCAGAGGAGGTCTGGCAGTTGTCAACTCGAGTCTTTGGGCTCGGTTGTTCAACATACCACGACAGCCCCCCAGCGGGAGTACGGCTACGATCACGGTGGTTCCAGCAGCCGGAACTATGTCTCGAGTTCCTACTCGAACAGAAGCATTTCGTTCAAACCTTCTTCCGCTATGGCTGGAGAATCGAGAGCCATGGTCCCGGTCACACCTGACCGCGAGTACTCTGCCGCGCGCGCCTTAAATGGCCCCAACGCCGGGGAGGAATCGCCTGCTAAGACTCTAAGCCGGAGTCTATTCTTGTCCATCTGTACGTGCGGGTGGTATCACCGCGTTCTGGCATGGATTCTGACTTGGAGGCGTTCAGCCATTATCCAGCAGATGGTAGCTTCGCGGCACTGCCCGGTCGGACAGCCGCACAAGCAGTAAGTAACGACGTTGACCCCCCTTGGCCCCGACACCGTGGCTACCTCTTTTACTTCGACGCTGACTGACTGACTCTCCTTTAGGTTCTGCCTCTGTGCCGAGGCCAAGGGGCCCAGAGAGCCGGCAGCTCATCACGCCCGCCAGCGTACCGTGGTGAAGCTGCCAAGCCCGACTCGGCTCTCATTCTCTCTCCCACCTGAGAAGGAAGAGACAGCTGTTCAAGTCCGAAGACCAGCTCCAGAGGTGTATGAAGCTGCTCTTCCTGTCAATACCGTTGCCGAAGCACGTGGGCTAGTCGCCCAAGTTCCTGGGGTCGGGTTGGGAGTTGTAAACTCGATATGAAATTTGGACTCCGTGCTGAAGATAAAATGGTGGTGAGGGAGGTGGATTGAAAAGGTAAGTCTCTTGAAAGAAATGCTATCATGTGACGAACAGAATCTCACGCTTTGTTTTAGGCAGATTAGGAGTTGTAAACTCGATACATTTCTCGAAGAGTTGGCCAACGGAGACCTTGTTACGACTTTTACTTCCTCGAAACAATCGACAGCAGCGACACTCTTTGAGCCAGAGACTGGATCGACCCAGCACATATACACACCCTCTGGTAGCTACGTGTCAATACTCTGGGCTCGCCTTTGGTTGGATGGGTTTTCTTCAGACATCGACTGGATACTCGCGATGGAACGGCGGATGCTTTTGTATTATTTGGGACTACTTTGTTGAGTATGTGTTGAGGTTTTGGGGATGGGATACATTGGGGTAGATCGACGAGAAAGGGCATGTAAGAATCTAGGGCCGTGAAGATCAAATTACACCCCTCAAGACATCATCGGTTTTCCTTGAAACTGTGATTGAGAAGGAGGCCAGATTGGTTACATTCAAATGAGGCACTAAATATAGGAGCATTGAACGTACCGACAACTAGGCTTCAAATTTACACATGCGAAGTATTGTATACAAGCTGCTAACGACCGCGAGGTATGGTGCATCTCATAACAGGTGGAAGTTCATTATCATCCAATACTTGAATTACCTGTCGCTCGTTTTAGTTACGTAAGTTAGCGTGCAACGTGCAAACCATCATCAACGTGTGTATGTCCTGCAAAGTTAGGGAAGCATTCTGCTAAATTAAGAACAACAAGAAGATTCGTCCCTAAGAACAGCAACGCAATACCACTTCAGTCCACAGAACTCATGGAGGAATTCACCTGAACAACAAATCATACACCTCCTCTGAAGCCAAGCGAGTGAAAGTCGGAACACATTAATTCGTGTGCAGCATCCCTCATCACTCTAGTCTAAGAAGAGCTCTAGGTATCAACACAAACGCCTCACCCCACCAAAACCCATACAAGCCCAGCTCGTCTCGCCGCATCAGAATATCCTCTCGATGCTCGGCCCAACCCACTGCACCGTCGAGCAGTCCCTGCTCTCGCGCCACTTATCTATGCGGTCCGGCATCCAGCCGGCCTTGAAGTCCGTCCACCGGGGCTTACGGTCCGGAGGCGTAGGGATCACGTTGCCCGCGTCGTCCTTCTCCTCCAGCTCCTTCATCTTCTCGGGTTGCCGGGCCTTGCCGGATTGGATGGTGCGTGTCAGCAAGCACTTCTGCTCGTCGCGGCCGCGCCAGTTGAACTGCATGCAGTCGTCGTGCTCCTGGCAGTATGTCTTGCAGGCGTCGAAGGAGTCCACGGCGGCGTCAGGCGGGGCGACCCAGCTGTCCCAGTCGCCGTTGTCCCAGTTCTCCTTGACCTCTGGCTTTCCGGGGTGTCGGAAGTTCCACAGGTCGGCGTAAGTGGTGGGTCGCTTGGCAATGTTAGTTTCATCGAGGGACGCAGGCCTCCGAAATATGCCAGAATAGGTCAGCTGCACTTACATCTAGTTGCCTCTGGCCAAACTCCCACCTCCACACATCAACCATATCCTCCGGCGTCGACTTGTGCAACGCCATGACCGGTTGGCACCAATACGGGTCGCTGTAGGGTATTCTGTGCAGAGGGTGCGGATTGAATAGTGGCCAATACCCCGACAGTGGCACGCTGACATTCCACATCGCCCAGCCCATGAGGCTGTCGCCGCAGCACTCGCCCTTCAACGATGGCAGCCACTTCTCTGTGAGGGGCGGATCGAGATAACGACCGTCGGAGCCAACCTTGCGATGAAGGAGCGCCTTGATGGCGCCGCGGCTGAGGACGAAGCCTTCTCCTCCATTGGCGAACCAGGTTTTGACATCGTTCTTCTTAGGATCGTGTCGGCCGGGTGATGGGGAGCCCATATATAATGGGGTTTCGGGGTCAAAGGTCTGTAGGAAGCGGAAAGTGTTGTCCCAGAAAACGTATCTGCAAGGCGTTAGAGCATGCTCGAAACTGACACGCATGCGAAGGCGATCGGCCAAGGAATATCGCAATTGACTTAATCTCTAAATCAAGCAATTGGGTACATGCCAGGGCAAGCACTTACGTATCTGTCTCGAAGAAGAAATAAAAGTCCTTGTTGGGCTTGGACTTCCACGCCCTCTCGACCATGGGCAAAAACTTGTACTTGTCCAAGTTCCAGCCGCTGATGCGCGCCGTCGCCTCCTTATCCTTATCCAACGTCCCGTTCGCCTTCATCTCCTTTTGCCAGAGGTAGTGCTGGAAGTCGGGCTCGTCGCTGTAGTACCCAGCAGGAAGGTCGGCCAGGATGTCGATAACGTGGTAATCGCGAATCGTCTCCTCCAGATCCGAGACGATAAGCAGGTCATCGTTGCCAAAGCATGCGCTGACACTGTCCAATTGACCCCCGATCTTTGCTAGGCTCTCGCCGTGGCCCATCTTCAGCACGGGCTGGATCGTCTCGAGAAGGTGCTTCGGGAAGCTTGCGCAGAGCTCCTCGGTCGTCTTGCCCTTGGGATTGATGGAGACGGGGAAGAAGCTGCTCGTCGTAGTGAATGGGTACAATCCGGGGGGTTTCTCCTCTTCACGGCCCATCATGGGGACTAGGCCCGCGACGCGAACTCGTTCGTGCCATATCAACGCGGCGGTGACGATGACGAAGGTGAAGGCGATGACGACGGTGCGACTAAAACGCTTGTTGAGCATCAGATTCGCGAGGGGCGAATCGGCAGGGATTGTGAGGGTCGGCATCGAGGCGGCAACATGGCACGAATGCCGGAAAAGCGCGAGAGCGAGGGTCAAAAGAGAGGCAGCTTTCCGACGTATTTACAGATGTTTGATCGCGAATTGGAAGATGAAGGACAAGTTGCGACGGCAGTTGCTCAAGAAATGGGCGCCGATCTAGATCGCTAGGAACCTGGAATATTCGTACTGCAGTTGAGATACAGGGGTTCGTTAGCGCCCAGCCCACTGGAGCCAGCCACCTGCAGGGCTCCCGTCGAGCGGCACAGTGTTTCCGAGAATTGACGGGATTGATTACAGGGCTCCATTGCATTGGAAGCCTTTCGAGCCCTACATAGGCTCCCGAAAAGGCTTGGATCGTTGGACGCGCAAGCTGCTTGGTGGGTTGATGATGGCAATGGAACTTTCGCCCACACCAATGGCGGCTATCATTTCAGAAACGTGTCGATCGGGCTGGGACGGGTTCGTAGCTTCGAAGTTCGTATAGCCAATTTGATCCTGCCGCATAAAGGTTAGAAGAAAGTATCAGGCAGCTATCTCATAAGTACCTTAGGCAGCCTGGCTAGTGATAAGATTCAAGGAATCCCATGATAAGCTAAGGGGGTTGTCGCGTGCTCACCAGTTTATTGCTTGAAATCCTTATCAACACCATCTCGCTCGCAAGAGGTTCTCCTAAGTTGTGGCCTCTGTGATAAATTGCGGTGTTTTGGCGTTTCCATCGCCATCGTCTTGTTTGCCCGGACGATGACTGCCGACGATGAAGCAAGTTTTGATGCGCAGAGCAGCCCTTAAGCTTAAATCCAAAGCATGAATGCCAACCATATGCAAGACATCAATGTCTCAGCCTTCTACCCTAGCTGGTCGCCCCGCGCGACAGTCCGAGGACGAAGAGTCCCAGAAGCGACTGACGCCGTGCGAAACACCGAGCTGGACGACTGCTGATGATGCAGCATAACGCTGTTGAACTGAGCAGCGCCGTTGTGCGACGAAGATGGAGACTCCATCGCAACAGCCTGCTCGTCCCTGGTCTTCCTCGCCGCGAGGCGTGTCTTCGCCCACGGCAGGAAGTTGTAGTACCCACCGCACGCAAAGACGCCGCACCAGAGCACGAACTCAGTCGCGTAGATGACAACGCCTCGGACGTCCAGCTCAGGTTGGAAGAAGAGCGAGACGAGGGAGAAGACGTCGCCCGCGGCGTCTATGCCCACGAAGATGAAGGAGATGCCGCGGACCGTGCGGTGCACCCATATATCCCAGTAGTGACGCAGGACGCCGGCTGCGAGGAGCGCCGCAGACAGGACAGCCATGACCGTCATGGGCCACTCGATGTGTCGAGCCGTAGAGATGCGAAGGGCGACGATCAGGCCGGCTTGGATGCCGCCCATGACGGCTGCGACGGGGACGACGATTGCCAAGGATCTCGAAACCGTCCATTTCTGCGGCACAGTTAGCGTCGTTCGACGACCAGCATCGGGAACACGAGAAACAAAAGGTTCTCACTCTCTCATAGTAGTAGCACTGGATCCAAGTCAGGAGGCTGAGCACCGTCAGAATCTGTGGCTGGATGCGCAACGCAATATTGAACCCCTTGACGATGTTGTAAACCCCCAGCGGCACACCCGCCCAGGCCCAGAGCATCATCATCGACGGCTGCAGACCGGTAGCATTATGGCGGCGGTAGTTGACTATTATTTGAGGGATAAGCTACATTGCACGTCAGTGTTTGAGTATGTCAAATTAAGCTGGCGGAAGACGAACCTGAATCGACCAACAAACCTAGGCGAACGCAATGTGAGTCTTTGATCGCGTGTGGCTGGAATAATGGGGATGCTCACGGCTCCCAGAGTCCCAAGGGCGTTTGCTGCCGCGGGGATATCCATCGCTAATCACCTTAAACCGGCTTTCCGGTGTTGTAGCGGTTATTCGGAGGTCGATTAATACAAGTCGTTGACGAGGTTGATGTTCGCTGGTGAGATTGCTTGCTGTTGAAGTGGAACTGCGGAGCGAGAATATCTCCGACCGCCTCCGCCAAGCCCGAGGGCTCCGGCTCAGCTCAGATATCTCAAGCTTCAACACTGTCCTCTTCTTCTGGGTGTTTTTTTTTTACGGCTCTCTGATTTACGCGGTATTCCTTGTTGGCTTTTAAAATGGACTATTTCAGGGGGCACATTACTGCCTGTGTGCTACTGCTACAGCATCCATGTAAAAGGAGATGCTCTGCACCTCGACATAATACCCGAGCAGATGTGTAAAAGAGAATACTGTACCCGAGACCGAAACCTGCGCCTAGGGTTTCATGAGAACTTGATGCTATTATTCTTGAGTGAAGACTTCAAGCAGTCCTTAGATTGACAGTTATCTTGTTAAAAGTTTATGGTACAAGGATAATATTAAGGTTGCAACGAGCGTTGCGCGGCAGATCTGATCTAGTGTTTTCCTTCAACACCCGTCTAGTTCAGGCCCTCTATTAATAAGCTGATATTACGTCTGCGTACTAGTATGTTGGAATGCAGCTGCGAGTTTATTTTACTTGTCATCTTTATAGTTGAAGCTGTACATGGAATAAAAGCACGGCCTGAGAGAGCGCGGTATTACCGTATGGCACCGGAACAGTCAATTAAAGTTGATTCCATGTTGAACATGTCACATCCATACATTTATGCAGAACCATCCATGATTACATCCTCAAACCAACCTTTTGTCTGTCCGTCCGGAACACATGGGGTATCAAATTAATACACGTAGCGGAAGTACGGGTTCTCCTTATCCGTCAAGTCCTGGAACGCCAACTTGGCCCTCTCCGTCTCGTCCTCGGGCAGAGCCTCCTTCTTCCTGTTCTCATTCCGCAGCACCACATAAAGCGTAGCCGAAGCCAGAATGCAGATGATGTAACTAAAGCAACGTTAGCGAACTTCATCAGTTCTCTTCTTCTTTCCCAGCGAGCAAAACTCACCAGATGATCAGTCCTAGCCATAGCGCCGGGTAATGATCCGCCTTGGTCTCGCTCCATACGAGCTGAGGCCCGACGATGTTCCCAACGCAGTACGCCACAAAGATGGTCGCCGCCATGAAGCTCTTCTTGGTGTGGCCCGCCACGTTGGACATGCCAAGCGTGATGATCAGACTGACCGTGCCGCCGAAGAACCCCGTGATGGAGTAGCCCACCACCGGCGCCGCAGCGTGGTGGCTCCAAGTGCTCTTCCAGATGATGGCGCACCCAGCGATGACGGGGAGACACGTGAAGATGAGCATAAAGATGCGGATGTTGTTGAACCGAGAGCCCAGGAACCCCGTCGCGAGGATGACAATGAAACATAGCCCGCCTAGGGGAAACTGGAATAGGATCGAGGCAAGGGTGCTCCAGCCAAAAGTCGACACAATGAGCGGCCCGAAACCACTGATGGCACCGTTGACGGTATAGGCCGAGGCCATCATTATCCAGATCAGCCAGATCTTCACATCAAAGATAGCCTCCCGAAGCTGCGATGCCTTGAACTGCGAGCACCGCACGCCCGTCTGCCCATGCCGCAGCCGCTCCACGGCCGCAAACTTCTCCTCACTAGTGAGAAACCAAGCCGACACGGGCGAGTTGGGCATAACGAAGCAGAAGCAACCAAACAAGAAAGTCAGAGATCCAGCCAGCAGGTAGATGTACTGCCAGCGCTTAAGCCCCCCGCCGGTGATCTGGGCGAAGCCGTAGTTGAGGGCGCCGCCGATGATAGTGAAAAGCCCCGTGCTGGAGAACCACCAGCTCTGACGCAGCGACTGCTCGGACTGGGTGTAGTAGCTGGACACGATGCACATGAAGCCGGTGGGGATGACGCTTTCGACGAAGCCGAGCACGAAGCGCTGGGCGTACAGGCCGTGGTAGGAGGTGACGGCGGCCGTGAGCATGCAGATGCACGACCAGAGGATGACGACGCCGCCGAGCACGCGGCCGATGTTGAAGCGCTGCAGGGCAAAGGTCATGGGGTACAGGCCCGCGAGCATTCCGAAGTAGAAGAGCGAGGTCGCCCAGCTGAGGCGGTGCGTGTCGACGGTGGGAGGAGTGGTGGTGGTGTCGACGATGGTGAGGTGCAGGTCCTTGGTCATGCCGAAGAGGGCGGCCGAGCCGAGGATGGCTTTGTCGTAGTAGACGAGGCCATCTAGAAATGGATGTTCAGTCAGCAGTGCATTCGCGGTAGGGTTGATGGTTCAAGGTGGTGAGGCTCACAGCCAAAGATCATGGCGGGGATGAGGAATAGGTCGATCTTCCGCACCGCGCGCGCCTCCACGGCGGGATCAATTGCATGCTGCTCCTCTCCCACCATGGCAATTGCATCGTCCTTGCCCCCAGCCGCCAATGGCGCATTCATCTCGGCGTCGACCTGGTGGTTCGTCTTCTCCGTCGCCATGATGATGATGCTTGATATCACGCAGATGGTGATGTGCAAGACGACAGAAGCTGCCCCTCGCCCAGCACCAACACCACTACACTAATACCAAGCGACAGAATTTTCCGCCATTTTTCGGATTTAATCCACGGTCTCGAAGCTCGAGTGGATTTTACGTCATTTGCCCAGCACCAACGAAAAAGAAATAGCTCGCGGAAACGATAAAACATGCAATGTCATGGCAGTGGTCTCGTCGCCTTGGCTGCGGCTTCGGAGGGCTATTGCCGGGTCGTCGAGCTCGCTTGGACGATGGCTAGCTGTTCTGGGACGCGACGAGATGCGAACGAGAGGGGCGAGAGCCGGGGCCACGGGGATGGGTTGTTGTGAGGCGATGGTGATAGGCGTAGGTGGTGGTGGTGGCTTCAGTCTTGGAGGACGGACCCCCACGTGTAGCGGGAATAAAGACGTCTTTTGGTTTCTGGATACCCTGCATCAGTGCAGTCTGCAAGACAGATGTTTTGAGGGAGTTTCTGGTGTCTTTTGAGGAGATAACTGTGGTTGCATACCATCTCTGTAAAACGTCGTGTCGTTCTCTCATGTCTATAAAAGGTTGAGATTTTGAATGACCCTGTGGTTTGGTGAGATTGGGGTTACGTTGGATTAGTGGGCGGGAACGCAAGAAATAAGATTGAACCACCCGCTGGGGGAAAACAGAAAGCGATTCTTCACGGCTCAATCGTCATTGAATCATGTCATTGGATGTCATTAACTATTTCAAGGGTTGTAGTAGCAGCACGCACACACTGGGAGATATATAACACAAAATCATCTCACCCCATCCCTCACAACTTCGAAGGGCTATCATTCGGGCTCTTAATCTCAACAAGTAGTTTTCCTACACCATCATCATTAGCATCACGACCCACAATCACTCAGCACCCTCTCCGCTCACGCCACTTACCCGTGTTGACTCCCTTGTACAGATCCACCAGGCCCTGCTCGGCATTCTTCAAGCCGCCCTTGATGATGGTCTCGTTCTTCTTTAGCTTGCCCTCGGCGATCCACTGCGCAAGCTCCTTTCGCGCCTTGGGGTAGCTGTCGGCGTGGTCGAAGACGATGAAGCCTTGGCACCGGATACGCATGGCGACGATGTTGGAGAAGTTCTTGGGTCCTTGCGGATTGGGTGAGTTGTACTGGCTCACGTTGCCGCACTCGACGAAGCGGGCGTGCTCTTTGGCTCTCAAGAGACACATGTCGAGGATTTCGCCGCCGACTGATGGTTTGTTAGATGGACTACCACACAGAAAATCGAAGCAATTGTCCTCGTGGGACACTCACCATTGTCATAGTATACGTCAATGAAGTCCTTGGTGGCCTCCTTGAACGTCTCCTTGAAGTCGGCAGCCTTGTAGTTCAGCGCGACGTCAAAGCCCAGCTCCTCGGTCAGCCACTTGCACTTATCTTCGCTCCCGCAGATTCCCACGACGCGCGCGCCCTTGATCTTAGCGATCTGGCCGGCGACGCTTCCCGTGGCGCCCGCGGCGCCTGACACTACGACCAGCTCGCCCGGCTTGGGCTCGCCGATTTGCGTCATGCCCCACCAGGCCGTGAGGCCCGTCATGCCCAGCGCTGAGAGGAGATCTTGCGGCTCTGTGACGCTGGGGTAATTCGACGCAGGCTCGAAACGACCCTCGGGCAAGATGGCGAACTCGGTCCAGCCGGAGAAACCGACCACGAAGTCGCCCTCTTTGGCTTGGGCGCTGCGAGAGGCGAGAACACGGCAAGCACAGGCGCCGCGCATGGTTTCGCCGATTTGCACGGGAGGGAGGTAGGATCGTTTGTCTGAGACATCGTGTTAGATAGTGTCGCATTGTAAGAAAGGGAGGATAGAAGAAGAAGGTGAGGAAAAGGAGCGTAAGAGGAGGACGCAGGCAATATTACCATTAACCCAGCCGCGCATGGCGGGATCGAGCGAGAGGTAGAGGTTTTCCACGAGAATCTGGCCATCCTGGAGATCTGAGGGAGAAGGAGCTTTTGTTGTCTTCTGGTTGAACGTCTCGCCGGGGATGATGTCGGCCTTAGGACGCTCAGCGAGCACGATGGAGAGGTTGTCGCGAGCCATATTGTGAGTCTGAAAGTGAAAGAGTGGTGATGTTACAGGCGTACTATCGTCAGTTGTTTGCGAGATGAAAATGATGATTATTTGATGTTGTGCAGAAGGTGAGTATTCTAAGTATGTTCTTCCTCGAGAAGGCCTCGTCATCTATATACACACGAACCATCGGCCACTCACCTCATCACTCCGCCGCCTCCTCTCCACGAACGGACACCACCCTCCTTCGGCCCAAAGACCCTCTTCTCGACGCCATACCGCACTTTAGTCGGCCATCAATCCCTCTTCTCGACGCCATACCGCACTTAGTCGGCCTCCCATCCATCCACCAGCCCACCGCCGCCCCCGCCAAAGCCCGGGTTCCACAGCGCAGCCACGGGCGCCATTCCCATCTGGACATATCGCCGGCCCATCAACGCCCCCGGAGCCGGCGACCATCGCGGCCCACGGACGCTCTGGGCAGGGAGCCCCGAGCTGTGGAGAGTTTGCCCGCTGGAGAGGGCGCTTCAGCCGAGGTCCCGGCGGACGGAGAGACGGGATTGACTGTCTGGAGTCTTGAAAGCCGATGGGGAGGCCGATGGTGATGCATTGGTCATCGTGTTGTAGGAGCCAAGGTGATGTCAGGCCGAGGCAGTCAGCACCTTGATTATAGCTTGATAAGTGCTGCAGGATGTTCCATGCCGTTATTATGCTGACAATCATCTATATCACTAATAATAATAAGCTGCATCTCATCTTTTACCCCATCAGGATGTTTCAGCGTAGAATGTAACATCATCAATCGCGGAGCAAGCAACACTCGGCCGAAACATCCGATAACAAAACCCCACCCTCAATATCGATTGCGATGGAAGTAAATGGTAAAGAGGAAATAGAAAAGTATCACGCCCGCCGTAATCGGCCCTGCGATGATCCAAAAGTAATACCCCTTGCCGTCCCAATGATACACCGGGGCTTGCATGAAGCCCTGCCCTCAGACCATCAGCAACGCAACCGGCAAGGATGGAAGGGTTTTCAAGACTCACCGCTACAGCCGTGGCTGGGAGAAAGACCATGGTCAACACCGCGATGGCCTTCATCTGCTTGGCGTCGCTGATTGCAACGTTGGCGTCGTTGCGGGCAATGTCTGCGAGTTCCTGCAACAGCACAAGTCAGCTAGATGTTTGCTTACCACGAACGAGAAGAAGGATCCGAGAAGTAGAATCCGAGACTTAGGATCCGAGAAGAAGAAGCGTGACTGGGTGCAAACCTTTTGGAAGGCGAGAGACATTGACTGCAAAACATTCTCGCATCGCATAATGCTCCCCTCGAAAGATTCCTGCACATCCTTGATGTAATCCTCCGGCTGTATCATGAACCCTGCGGCCGCTGGCAACGGAGCAATCGTGTGGAGTGATTTGCAATCCAAAAGCTTCGCAAGCTGCGATTTCCAAACGTTAAGCTGGGTTCTCAACGTTCCGACCCGGGTGTACAGATAATAGAAGGTGTCTTGCATGTTCTCCGCTGGGGAGCGCCTGTGTCCGCGCCGGTGTTGGAAGATGTGATGCCCTTCCTCGATCTTGGTTTCGAGGGCGTCGACCATGTGGTCTACCTGCGCGAAACGGTGCTTCTGCTCGAGCTCTAAGAACGCCGAGATGAGCACAAATGGGTTGTGTATGTAGTCTTTGTTTCTGTGCAGACGGGTTTCCATATCGGTGACGTCCTCTGCGGAACTGTACCCGAGGAACAGGCCGTACACTTGCTTAGTGTTAGGAAAGTAGGTGACGTTCATTGCAGTGTAGTTGCTCAGAATTGAGTCGACGCAAAGGATGTAAACTGTCTATCAAGTTAACCAGGCGGCCGCAACTCACACTATCAAGACACGGGATGTAAATCGAGTCAATGGACTGGACTTCCCTACCTTCACATTTCTGCCCATTCACAGAACTCTCCAACTTCTTAAAGACTGTCTTTGGGCGGCTAATTGTCTCTATGAACATGTCGGGTACGTGGAGATGTGCCAATATTTCTTTGACGGTAGTATTCTGCACTGGCATATGAGACAGGGCTTTCCGGTCATGTTGGAGACCTGGGTAAAGCGTGTGATCCAGCTCTCGGCGAGGACACATACTAGGTTGACGCTGTTAGCGGAAGGCTACAAATTGATCACTTTTGGCGCGGACCACCACGCCAGGAAAGATTCCCGTGGGTTGAGAGGGAGTACTCACAGAAGTGAGAATGCTGGTGTTGGTATGGGTAAGCTTGGCGGATGCACGACAACAGGAACCTGGACACAGTTCGTTAACAGAGCATCTTAGCAATTGAAGCAGCCCCTACGCCAATCACTCAGATAACCAGAATAAATGACAAGATTAGATTCCCTAGACTTTTTCTTTCACGAGAGCTTGGTCAGGGTCGACGGATCAAGTAGTACTTACACTCTGTTTCCAATAGGCCCATTGCGTGCCGAAACCCAAATTGATATTCGTCCTATATGGCGAGCTTTGCTTCCCGGAAATATCAGTAAATGACGCGTAAACATCATCCCATGAGACAAATTACATACAGAGGCTAGAGTTGTTCCTGAGATAGACACACATGGCAGGAGAGAGTTGCCGGGTGGTTGATTGAACTTCTGCAGTGTCTCGTTAGTCGGGGCAAAATCCCGCCAAACGCGATCCATCGGGATTCGCAGCACGCTGGCTGAGATGTATCTTTCGGTAAAAAGAAGATAGAAAGTAGGACCAAGACGGGACTGGGATTCGAAGTGGAACGTTGCAGTGAGATGAGACTTTTCTATTGAAGTCGTCGCGACGCGAGAAGACACGACAAGTCAATACGATCTTCTAATATCTTGTATTCGTACTTGAGTTTAAAAGCACCTCGATACGATCTGACCCATTATATCAGCTAAGGTGATCAAAGCGGCGGAAGGTACAAGTAAATTATGTGCTTTGTTTTGTTCAGCTCTCCTGTGCTGGTTAACGCCAATTCGCCCATTGATTTCGCAGCCGCTTTAGCCCCCATCTCCATCCCTGCCACCAAGTACAGATACAATCGGGCTTTGTGATTTCCAAACCGGGCTGCAGGCGACTCACTTAACCGCCCCTTGCGTCATTCCTACCTGGGCGAACTGCAGGACGTCTTCTTGCAGCGCGAACAGCGCCAAATGCAACAGGGAATGGTCAGCTGCTCAGCCCTCAAGGCTCAGCCGCACTCTTCTGCAGTTTTCGGGCTTTGCTCGTGGCTTGCGTGTGACTTGAGAGCCGCTGGCTGGGGGTACTCGGCGGTCGGTAGACGTTGCTAAACATCCATTGAAATCGGAGGGTGGTCAAATAGAGGCCTTCCTTCACTACTCGTTTCATCCAACTGCTACAAAGATATTATTACAGTGTTATTCTCCCCGGCAAAAGTTCTCAGAGGCTATAAACCTAAATCTACAAAATGTTCAGCTGGGTTTCACTTCTATTCAAGAAAAGAGAAGATCACAAAAGAGAGGACTGGGAGGACTGGGAAGTCCAGCCCGGCGTCTTCTTCCACTCATCGGTCTTCGACCCCCCCTCCGTTAGCCGACAACTCGACCCCATCATCGGCGAGGGACAGTACCGATTCGAAGTATGTGAAGTGTTTCCGAGTGCGACGCTCTCCGGTCGGGAGTACTGACGCTTAGTAGAGTGGTGAGCTTTCGGACCGCATCAAGCTTCGTGTAAAGAACCTCCTTTCCGATGTAGGTGTCTGCTCTTTCACTTGCGTAAGGAATAATAATTTAACACACATGTCATAGGATCAGCTTAGAAGAGTAAAGTTGGTTGCTGCTGGAATACCATAGGCGTAGTTGGCAATGTTTGCCGTTGTCGCGGAAGCCTTGATCAATGGAAATACGCGAGGTTGTAGATTTAAGCTGTTGAACTCCAACTACTCTATTTATAATTTATATTGTATCACAACGGCTCGTCCTTCATCAATCGTAGACGCCCAACCGTGTCTTGGTATTTATGGCATGTTGTCTGAATCATAATCCTCCTCATTTTCATTCGTACCGATATCATACGACCCAAAGCTTCTTACTGTCGCCATGTCTGTACTCAACCGGCGTAGATCCGCACGTAGCCCGACATCCAAGCGAGGCTCAACCGCAATGCGCCGCTTCTCACTTTTCTGACTGCAACACCAGTTAGTAACCTCGAAGTGATAAAAAGGACCTGTCGAGTGTTAGCTACGGGAGGGACGGGGTTCTTACATGGCAAGCTGCTTGATTTTCGCCTCTGTGGTAGACGTTTGGACTGAATGCGGAACCACAAACGACGACATGTTATACTGCGAGGGCTCCTGGAAGTAAGCATCGTCGTTCTGTAGAATATTCTCCAGAGTTTCCATAAGTTCTGTTGCTCCAATACGCTGCGGCAGTTTCACCTTGGACTTCCACAAATCCTTGATCGGCTTTGGGATCCATGCGCCGGTACCAATGCGGGTTTCTTCCCCAGATGCGTCCACCGGAGCATTCTGGAGGACGAGCATATCTTGAAGCACGAGGTCCATTATCTCATGGACGAATCTGGGAGTGTAGCGAGATTGGTGCACCTTCTCAACCCACTGTCTGTGTCAGAGAGTGAAGAGAGACGTTGAGGGGAAGACTTACATGCAAGACACCAGTGCTGATCGAAACCTCCAGGCCATTGTTGAAGAGCAGGAAATAAGTCTGATTAATGTCGTAAAATGTGCTGCTTACTAGGTTCCGTTGAAGACTCTCAGACTTCCTATCCTTCATGAAGGTTTTCAATCCGGATTCCCCAAAGACGAGCCAGACACTAAACTCCAAAAACAAGCAGCCCAGGGCCCAAATATCTAGTGGTTGCCCCGTTTTCCAGAGTAGCTCGACCTCAGGCGGACAGTACGCGTGAGACCTCACCAACGGGCTGACCTGGTTGACCGTGACGGTATGGTGGTACTGGGTAAGGCCAAAGTCGGCCAGCTGCAGCATGCCAAACTCGTCCTCGTGGCCATTCCAGTTGCGGAAGCAGAGAATGTTCTTAGGCTTGATGTCGCCATGGATGCCCCAGTTGCGCGGGTCCAGATCCGAGGGCTTACGGTAGAAGGAGAAATTGTGTAGGACCTCAAGCGCCTGCGAGAGCCCGTGGAACTGTACGGCCATCCACTTGGAGAAGCGGCCCACGTGCTCGGCGTTCTCTGATTTGGAGTAGTGTTTCCAGAAGTCGACTAGGTTGAAGTCGGCGCACGGGAAGATAAAGTAGAACGTTGGCCCGCTCGTAGACTGGATCTCGAAAGTGGCGGAGAGAGTTGCGAGGTGTTTTGTCTGGTGGTGTTTGGCGATGCTGTTGAGACGCCCTAGGATGTTAGACTCGTCTTCGAACGCTTCTCGATTTGGCGACTTGAGCCGCTTCACGGCGAAGACTTGCTTCTTACTTCCCTTCTGTATAGGTTGTCAGTAACACGGTTCTACTGTATTCGGTATTAATGATGCGAATACTCTTTTTGTATAGCTCCTGAGGTTGCCATGAGCCTCCGGCAGCTCAACCTTCATCACCTCCGCAAATGCTCCTTCAGCCACCTTTCCGCCCTCACTGAGGAACGGAAGCGCAGTCTTGTCTGCTCCTTCAACCGTCTTTCCGCCCTCGCTGAGGAATGGAAGCGCAGTCTTGTCGGGGAACCGATAATGATGGCACTTCCCGTCGTCATGTTTGAAGTAAGGGGCAGTAACCTGCATCTGGTAGGTCTCAAAGAGCCCAATGTCGGTGGAGTCCCAATCCTCGAAGCAAGGATGGGGCGTATTGCTGTCAGGAAGCCCAGGCTGCTCGAGACTCCTTGTATGTCCGTTGATACGGAGCGGCAACTTCTTGTCGTCAAGTTGCTGGTCGACGAAACGACGTATTTGGTCATGTCTGCGGATGAGAATGAGGATGAGTAGCACTTTGCGGTATGATGTGAAATCCGTGTCTGCTCGCGAAGAAGGCATGCCACAGATAGTTCTCGCAAGATCATCTTTTTCAGAATCGGCGACGTCTCCCAACTCGCACTTGTTTAGAAGTGATCGCACCCGAGCTTCTGTTAGGAAAGACCAGATCTTCGAGTCGGAGAGAAACTTTTCGCTGCAAGACGGGAAGAACCTCGAGTCACAGCCTCGTTTCGGAATGAGAGTGTCTCTGATATACGACAGAGTAATGTCCTCAGCTTCGTCATGTTGTTTTTGCAAAGCCTCTCTTCGCAATCTGGATTTTGTCCTGTGATTCCGCTCGACTGGGGACACCTCGGCGGATTGAGCAGGCTGATTGTGTACCTCACAATTTAACACCAATGCGGTAGAAATACTGGGTGACGATGGAGGTGAATGTGTCAAAGATTCGTCCACTATTGGTTCCGCCGTGTGTTCGTGTGTGGGACGTCTGCTGGGTTGCCTCGAGGAGTCAAAACGTGAGCCAACGCTACGCAACTCATCGTCGAAGCTCGCTGGGTCTCCTTGCGGACCAAACAACCTGGCGAGATATTCCAGCATATACTCGCGGTATTCTCGAGGCTCAAGAGGTGTTGGCAGCGCGGTAAGATCAGTAGGCAGTCGGGGTCTGAGTGGCTGCAGTACGTTGTCGAGGTTGCCACCGCGGATGGCATCCAGCCCAGGATGACTAGGGCTTTCTTTCAAACCAGTTGCTCTCCTGGTCGCTACTCTTTGGATACTGACATCAGGTAGAGCTGGGACCTCGGGGGACTTCTCTGTGTCGCCAGGATGAGGCAGCTGTTGAAACTTGAAGGATGATCAGCAAGATGACACTGCTTGAGGCTACGAAGAGACTTACAATCGAGGCGAACCACATAAAACAACGCATAAGCAGGCCCTGGAAGATGTCCATGTAAAGCGAGTAGGAGTTAGAGGGTGCCGCCATAGTGTACGTAGTGCATGTGTTTACAATCGCCAGGTAACAACAGCGGCTTCTTGCTTTGTAGCAACGCGTATTGAAAGATGCGGCTCGGCGGGCTTAAGAGGCATGGTCAACCTGGACTCGACCCAGCCGGGCCGTGTATTGCATAGTGCAAAGCAATATTTCTCTTGGCTCAAAAGCAGCCCCTAGGCTAATCGAGCCGCCCGTGGCGTCGAATCAGCCCCAGTGGCCGCCAACATGCATCCCTCGAACAGACAATATTGAAAGTACAAAGTAGAGATACAAAGATATCTTGGCGGCAAACCCAGCCTCACTGGCTGATCATCCCCGCCCCCCCCCCCCCNGCGTCATCAGCCCCCCAAGCGGGTGGAAGAAAACACAGGAATGACTGCCACTAAA
>JAANBC010000184.1:0-57973 GCA_014621405.1 Stylonectria norvegica
ATGGTTCTTTCGACAGCAGCTGTCCTTCGCGGTCACTCCTCTCGAATCCCCCCGGCGCGCCTCGTAAAAGGCGTCGTCATGCCACAAAGACCGTGACGGCAAACATTTTACGCATCCTTCCGACCTTGACAGCCTCACGAGGTCCAACCAGAGTATGACAGACAAACCGACGCCGCCGTCTACACTGTCCGCGGTCCTCAGCCCGCTTCTTCCCCCTGCAGCTGAGGCTCCGCGGGCCAAGGAGATCGTTGCCCGCCGGGTCGAGAACACAGAAGAAGAGCCGTACACCATCAAGTGCATCTGCAATTTCTCCGACGATGACGGAAATACCATATACTGCGAGACGTGCGACACATGGCAGCACATCGACTGCTTCTACCCCAATAACAGGGATGAAGCCATACGCGAAGATTTCGCTCATTCGTGTGCAGACTGCAAGCCACGCCCTCTCGACCGTCAAAAGGCCATCGAGAGAACAACACGGCTCAGGAGTACCGCCACGGGCCAGGAACCTTCCGACAAGAGAACGAGACGGCCCCCTTCCAAGAGCCATAAGAAGAAGCCGAAACTTAACGACACGCAAATAAACGGTCACAACAGCCCCCTGGAAAATGCAAAGCACGGCATTTCCAATGACCACCCTCATCCTCCCAAGAAGTCAAAAACGTCGCATCGATCATCACAATCCATCAGCTCCCAACCTTCTAAGCGAAGCCCTTCATATGGAACAGCACGATCAAACAACGGGCGCCCTCCAAGCCCCGCCACCTCCCCTCCCGACCTTCCCGAAGACTTCCAGATACATCATTACTCCAAGTCGTTCTGCGACCTGTACAGTAAGACCGACGTGCCGGACGTCCACAATAACGCGTTTGCCAGTCTGGCGATACCCACAGCCCTCTCTCGCTGGCTTCGCGAACCGGAAACGATGAAAGGAGAGGTTGGGCGAACACACGCAGACGTTTTCCAAGCCGAGTCGCCTCCAGCTGAAGGAAAGCACCCAACGCTCGAAGTCGAAGAAGCCACGCGATCGATCCCTGGACAAGTCATACGCTGGTTGTTTCTCAAGAGCACCACACCAATAGAAAAGGATGTTGCTCTGATCGAACTAAATGGCGAAATAGGGTTTCAAAAAGACTACTGCAGTCACGCGGGGAATCTTTGGACTGATCTCTCATCTCCACTTCCGTTCGTGTTTTTCCACCCAGTTTTACCTCTTTACATCGACACGAGAAAAGAGGGTTCTCAGGCCCGCTATGTGCGGCGGAGCTGCAAGCCAAATGCACAATTGGACACATACCTATCTGGCGGGTCCGAGTATCATTTTTGGATTGTCAGCGACCGCTTCATCTCACCGAACGAACCCATCACACTCCCCTGGGATTTTCGATTGGAAAAGAGTGTAGGAGCTCGTTGGCTTCATCTGCTAGGTCTCAGCGATGATGACTCTATGGTGCAGAATGAGCCCGAGGTCGACGCTGCGGAGTACACTGCCATTTCCAATTGGATCGACCGAATACTCTCAGAGTACGGCGGCTGCGCCTGCGACTTGGGTAATAACTGTGCCTTTGCAAGGTTCCACCGCCATAACATCTGGAACGCAAGCCAGCCTCGCCCCAATTCGAAGAAGAAGCAACGAAAGCCAAAGACACAGGCTGTGTCGCCCACAACTACTGTCCCGACCACCACCAGTCGAGCCGCTAGCGAAGGCCAGGTTGATGAAGGCATAGATGTAGATGGAAGATCCCAATCGGTCTCGTCCCACAGCAAGCCACCCAGTCGAGACCTCACTCCCTTGCGTCAGGGATCGTTTGACCAGCTAGGCATCTTGACCGAACCGACAGACCGTGACAAACGAAAAGTTGCCATGGTGGAGGACACCTTCCGACGCATGGAACAACAGCAGCCATTAAAGAAGAAGAAGCGCACGTCGGACGGTACGAATACTTCGACTTCATCAAAGCCAAAGTCTACCAATGGCTCAACACTGCCGAATGGAACGTATACCGATTCTGGAACCAGGAGCAAGTCAGGGTCACCGGACAGCTCCAGGTCACCGCAAGTGGCCAACACTTCGATATCCGCCCATCAGTCATCGTCTGGCCAATCTCGACAATCCTCATCTGGCCCTCGTCACGTCTATTGCGATGCTGCCGTTCAAACGGATCCTGTGGAAGGCGAATGGTTCAGTGAGCCGATGAAATCACCTCGACCAAAAAAGAGGATAATCTCGCTCTCCAAACGATTACTCAATAATCGACATAGGATTCGAGCGGGCGAGGAAGATAGCCGGCGATCATCATTTGCGACCCAAACTTCCACAGGCACAGCCATGGATATTGATCCTACTTCATCGGAGCGACCCCCGTCGAGCACCAATTCCGAAACGGAGCTCCAATCCCCTGTCTCTCAAGGGGGTGATGCCTTGATGGCAGACGCCCCGCCAGCAGCCGCCACAGCATCTCTTCCAACACCGTCAACGAACGAGAGCGTCTCAACCTTTGCCAAGATAAGGACACCCGACTTGCGGGTACAAATGCCTCCAGTCCCAGCTTTCGACAATTCCGGCTTGGGTAGCAACAACAACAGTGCGCCGTTGTCGGCAACAAGCTCGCTGACACAGTCACCGATATCCTCGGGCGCCATAACAAATCCTTTTGCGCCCCTCACAATCAATGGCGTTATGGCCCATCCTTGTCCGGTGAAGAAGAAGCTGAGTCTCAGCGACTACACAAAAAGCCGTATGAACAAGGCCGCAGGGAAGGTTTCTGGAGGCAACGCCATGCTCAAGCCTAGCATGTCCTGTCCCGAGGACACACGAGTCGACATCATCCTCAACGAGTCACATGCCCCGCTGGAGAAGCCCCGAGAGAATACAGCGGCTGCTACGCCTTCCGCCGTCAATGGCCACTCATAACCTGTACGAAATGTCTGTGTGTGTACGTTTATGTCGAAAGTTGTTTCCCTTATCTTTCATTCTTTATTTTTTTTTGGGATGGTTGACTGGGCGGGCTCAAAAGCCCGGAGTTAGGCTATTCTTATAAAACGACTGGCATGTCGGACGGCTTTACTGCTCTTGGCGTTTGGAGAAGGATGAGGGAACTTGGGCTCGGGCACAAGGATTGACGGATATGAGCCACATGGGAGAGATGGAAATTGATCTCGACAACGCGCAACGTTTCTTCTCGGCACTGGCGCCACTCGCCGTGTCTATCTTTAGTTGTTTATCATGAGCAACCTTTTTTTCTGTTCAAGATTTTTGTGTCAGAATCGCCGGCTGTACGCGACTCGATCGTCAAATCGGTCAGGTTGCGAGACTATAGGAGTTGACGAGGAACGAAGTAGCGTTACAAGTTCTTTTTGTATTTCTAGGCATGCTGTGGGCTTCGTGGTCCGAGTCGATGCAAGTCGAAATGATGAAATGGTTTCAAACGGATGACAGCCATCCACCCGTCACTCTAATACTCGTCTCAATTGCCACACGTGCCAGTGATGTTCCTCAGTCAGTCCTGTTTGCTGTTGTGTGTCCCGGTGAGTTTGTTTCGAAGTTCTCCGACGTAATTTGAGCCAAGCCGCTAGCAGACTCTCGTGCCAAACTCTTTCTTCCATTCCAGTGTATTAGTCTATCTACAGTACATTTAGGGTATCTAGGTTCACAATCTTCCCGTAGTCAGGGGATCATCCTATCTCGTCTCATCTGATCAGTGATGCACCGTGCCCCAGTTGTCTTCCTTAAATACCAACAGGGCCAGCCTGTGTCTGACGAAGAGACCGAAGAGACCGACCGCCAGCTGAAGGAGGGTCACCTCCCACGCCAGACGATCCTCGCGCAAGGGCCCGCGCCAGACGAGCCAGAGGTTCAAAAGGGTAAAGTTGCTCGTCTCCACGAACAGCCCCTTGTCGTCCGTCGTAACCCTGAGCAGTCGCAGTTTGGCCAGGAGGTGCAGTGCCTGGGCTACCAGCGGGTGCGGCTGGCGCTCGGGAGACCACGGGGTGACGGAGGGCTCGAGAAGGCCGGTGCGGGCGTTGAACTTGGGGAGGCGGTGGCGCGGGCAGGGAATGAGGCCGAAGATTTGGGGCGTAGAGTAGAGGAAGTTGAAGATCTGGGGGACCAGGAGCAGACCCAGCGTCTTGGAGAAGTGGCCCAAGATGCCGACGACGGCGAAGACCATGCCGGAGAAGTAGCAATATGTGTCGCCGACAAAGACCTTGGCCGGGTACCAATTGTGGCAGAGTAGCGCACACGAGACACCGATCCAGGGGAGGAGGAAGTAGAGGGAGAAGAGGTGGGAGTCGGTCGCCGGGTGGGGGTAGGGGGTGAAGAGATATAGGCAATCATTGAAGGCGAGGAGCAGGGCAATGACGACGCACTGGGAGACCTCGATGCCGTTGATGCCCGCCAGCATGTTGATGCTCTGGGGGCAGAACATGGCGACGCAAGCCATGTAAAGGTAGTAGAGGGCACCGAGGTCGAAGAGCTCGCCGAGGTAAGGCTGGAGCTGAACGGGGATGACGATTGAAGTGACGTCGAAGTCGACGAAGTAGACGACCAGAAGGGGGATGGAGGCCAGGCCGGGGATCCACCACTTGTGTCGCCAGCGGATGTCGAAAAGGTCGTCGCCAATGCCGAGTAGGGCAATGGTCTGAAGGGAGATGATGGCGCCCAAGTAGGACGCAAGCTGCAGAGCAAGATTAGCTGGATGCCAAACCAAGCATAGGCAATTTCAACGAGGAGATGCTCCATGAGTAGGTGCTCCATGAGTAGATGCTCCATGAGTAGATGCTCCATACCTTGTTGTGCGGAAAGCGATGGAGGAAGCGGCCCCCGTTGACCTGCTCCAGCTCAAAGACCACATCCTTATTACCCCCACCACTCGTGGCGGCCACGATGTCCTTGTAGAAGGGGAACGGGATGAAAACCATGACGGTCAAGAGATAGACGGCGGCGCACACGGCGCCCATGCATTCGGGGATGTCGACGCGATGCAGTTTGCTCATGTCTCTGCCGCGGAAGCCCGCGCGCATAAAGGTCGGCCCCAGCCAACGGATCATGGCGTAGCACAGGGCAAAGGCCAGCAGCGACAGCGACAGCGACGCGATGAGGGGTTCGCCATCGCCGTGGAAGGTGTTTGCGAGGGTCGCGACGGATGCGCCCGAGAGGCTGAGCAGGCTGAGGGTCTCGGCGCGGGAGAGCGAGGTCGAGGGGAGAACGGCCATGATCCTATGATCCAGTGCTGGTGAGTTATGCGGTGGTGCGCGGAGGGAGGCGCATGTTCGGAGTGCGATTGCGAAGGCGGATGGGACGATAAATGAGCGGAGATGGTCGGATTGATTGCGAGTGAGGGTGTAACGGAGGACGGAGAAGAGAAGACGGAGAAGCGGAGAAGAGAGATGGTCTGTCGCGATGGTGACACGTTGTTTAACGGCCGGCGCATCGGCTGCAGCTCCGGCCGATATCCACAGATTCAATGTGGATGCAGGAGGCTCTCGCGGGTGCACGTGCACTCAGCGGGCCATCGCAGCCACAGGAACGCCCCACAAGGGTCAATCAGGCCAGGCTCATCAGCCACTCGAATCGATGGCTGCATTCGAGAAACTTGATCATTGGATGTCACAACACCATAACCACAATATCAAGTCCGTTCCTCCAATCGCCAATCGCCAAGCCCATGGTTTGCGCCGAAGCAACGGCGAGGAGCTGGGTACTCACTATGAGTCGAAACCAGCTCATAGTATTCGTATGGGCGGGTACTGGCGGGGAGGACTCACAGGTCAACAAGGGGCAAAGATGGCATGTTGCGGCTCGCCAAAGGAAACTTCTTCAGCACCAAAACAATGCAAGATTCACGACGATCACTGTCGACAACCCACTGAAACTGCACGAAAGATGGAAATCAGTGACGAAAGCGACAAAACCGCCCTTTTCTCACGTCAGCGCGGCGCCCTATCGATGGGCCGGCCAAACTAGTACCTAGGTACCCTGCTACGCGGCTACGCCTTATGGATATCGGCCGAGTGAGTGGAGCAGTTCGGCCTTCGTCACTTCGCGCTTCTCGATCCCAAGGACGCTTGCTAATATTTGGCGACGCCCTTTTCCAAACATGCCGGTGTCGATCACTCCCCGCCCGGCGCGGCCATCTGCGGTATCTGCCTCTGTCGCAGATGAAACGGGCGTTGTCCTGGTCGATGATTATCAATTACGCCTTTCCAGAGACATCAAAGCACAATCCCTACTTCACGAAGTACGTTCAGCAAGGTGTTTGTGCAAGGGGGTTTTGGGATGACAAGAATACCGGTGACCTACTAGCCCGTCAACCCGTGAGCCCGCCCGTCAAGCCCGTCACCGTGTGGCCCCCCCGCCAAATTCAAATTGCCGTGGCCATCTAGGCTGTCTTGGGTTCGGTCTTCTCCTTCAACCCGGTTGGCTGTGATACCCACTTCGGAGATACATGGAGATAAATGCTAGATTGGTAGGACTTGCATGGATCAGCAAGACTGCAACTCGGCAACGAACAGCTGTTAGCACACGGTATATTTTGGGTGATGCTTGGTAATTTTCCGACCCCATTGTATTCGTCTTCTACATGCTCAATCTCTCGAATACTAACCGATATATCAGTCTGGTTCCTCCCTCCTTGTAATCGTACTACTATCCTCACCTCATCCTCAATGACCTAACACTGCAGTGGACATCACAAGTCTGGTGTTAAACCCATAACAGAAACCAACTCGGACATCCCTTTGTTAGCTGACGGCAATCGGCTCTCGATATCCGAGACCAACTCCGGATACCTCACCACCTAAATTCGCCAACATGGGTTCCCACGATGGCTACGACGAAAAGAAACTCAGTCTTCGCCCTGGCGAAGAAACTGATGCCCGCACCATGGTGGAAGAAAGCGATTCAGACGGGCCTAACCCCTATCTCCCAGACAGGGCTAGCATCCGCGAGCGCAACTCGGATGAGCTTGCAGAGAAGGACAGGCGGCTCTCAGAGGAGATTGATGAGGATGACGACGTTGACGTTGAGGCACGAGGTGTAAGTATTCAACCATCTCCATGTGGGGTTTCTCCCCAGTCCTATTAACGCGCTCTCACAGAACGACATGCCCATTGAGCGCCTAGAGAGTCGCAGAACAAATGCCAGTCGCAAAACCCACGCCAGCATCCTCAGCCGTCTCTCCAAGAGTAAGAGCAAGACCAAGGAGAAGCTCCCGCCGCCCATCCACCCGGTCATGGATCTCGACCGTGGCATCGTCGGCTGGGAGGGCCAACACGACCCGACGCACCCCCTCAACTTTCCCCAGTCGCGCAAGTGGTTCATCGTCGGCCTGCTCTCCACCATCACTTTCATGACGCCCTTCGCCTCGTCCATCCTCGCCCCGGCCATCGAGTACGTCGCAAAGGACTTCCATGAGGCCAGCTTGACCAAGGCTGCCATGCCCGTCAGCATCTTCCTCCTGGGCTACGCCGTCGGGCCGCTCTTCCTATCGCCTCTGTCCGAGATCTACGGCCGCAACATCATCATCACCAGCGCCAATGCCTGGTTCTGCGCGTGGCTCATCGGTTGCGCCCTCGCCCCGTCGCTCGACACCTTGATCTTCTTCCGCTTCATGTGCGGCGTCGGCGGCTCCGCCTGCCAGACCATCGGCGGCGCCATCATCTCCGACCTCTTCCCCGTGAGTGAGCGCGGCCGCGCCATGACCATCTGGATGCTGGGTCCCATGTTCGGGCCTTCGGTCGCGCCCGTCATCGGCGGTTTCGTGTCCGAGACCATAGGCTGGCGCTGGATCAACTGGATCACCTTCATCCCGGCCACGCTCGTCGTCATCTCCATGGTGTTCCTCAACCGCGAGACGAACCACCAGGTGCTGATGAAACACAAGACGCTGCGCCTGCGCAAGGAGCTCAACCGCCCCGAGCTGCGTAGCTGCTACGTCGACCCCGACGCGCCAGTCCTGAGCATGCGCCGTATTCTTCTCAACGGCTTCGTTCGCCCCGTCAAGATGCTCTTCGGGTCCGTTATCATCTTCAGCGTGTCGCTTTACATCGCTTTTGCCTACGGCTGTCTCTACCTGCTCTTCAACACGATCCCCATGGTCTTCCAGGGCAGCTACGGCTGGAACATCGGCATCACCGGCCTCGTGTACCTGACTCTCTTGATCGGCTACATCGTCGGGCTGGCCATCTTCTCCGCGCTCTCGGACAAGACGGTTGTGCGCATGACCAAGGCCAACGGCGGCGTGTATGAGCCGGAGATGCGACTACCAGACTGCATCTACTTCGCCTGCATCCTGCCCATCACCTTCTTCTGGTACGGCTGGGCCGCCGACAAGGCGGTGCACTGGATCGTCCCCGTCATCGGGCTGATCCCCTTCGGCATCGGCGTCGTGGGCATCTGGCTGCCGATCCAAGCATACCTCATCGACGCCTACGCGCAGTACGCCGCCAGCGCGCTGGCCGCCTTTTCCGTCATGCGCAGCGTCGTCGCCGCTTTCCTGCCCCTGGCCGGGCCCAAGATGTTTGACGCGCTGGGCGTGGGCTGGGGCAATTCGCTGCTGGGGTTCATCGCCCTGGCGCTGATTCCCATCCCCATGGTCATCTACCGGTTTGGTGGGCAAATACGCAAGCGCGAGAAGCTGAACCTGTGAAAGGGGGGCAAAGTCGTGGACGGATGTAACCGAAAATGGTCTTGGGCGTGTGGTCGGTATTATGAGAAACTGGCATAATATGGATAAGAAGGCGTTTTGTCAAAGATAATGTTACTTATAGATATCATGAGAACTATGGTACTAAACCTTGAGTCTTACTATCCACACCTAAACTCTAAAGATACTTGCTTAGAGTAAAACCTAAGTACTTAATACTTTACACTTCCCGTGGCCTTGTACTTCACACTCGAGGTTATCGCAGAGACAATCAATCAGTATCCATACTACGGCATTCTCTGACTATCGGACGGCGCATAGTCCATGTTGCCGCCGAGTTGGGTTCAACCGAGACAACACAACTTGACCGGTTGATGTGCGAATAGTGAAAACTCAAGGGCCTCGTTACACAATCGCTACCAGCTCAAGTTTTCAATAACTTAGACCGATTAGTTCAATCCACGTGTGCTGTTCTTCAAAGAGCTAGGACTTGCTGCGTAGTAGTGTGCAACTCTCGTACTCTCAGCAGACCCGGCCACGCATGTACCAACTCTTCAACTGATAGGCTCTGTGATACAGTATACTTACAAAGCGCTTACTACTAGTGGTATATCCGCTTTTCCGGGTCGGAAGATATGACGGGTTACTAGAAGGCCCCGTCACACTTGGTACTCTGTTACCTACATCCTTCCCGTCGCCCGTCTTACATGGTACATACCCACAATAGACGAGCAAACCGGATCTATCTCGCCAGGTGGTTTGCTTGATTCAGACCAAGCTTGTAAGTCGTTAGTAACCGTATGGACTGCGTGGACAACTCTAGTTCAAGAGCCTATACGTTCCTCAAGGTTTCAACAAGTAGCCAATAAACAATTTGACAGAGTAAGCCAGTCATGGAGCATGTGCGGGGGATTTTCTGCTGCCCCAGTGCTTTCTTCATCATGAAGTTCTCAGTTTGAGAGAAGAGATATGATACATAAGTGGCTTTACGCAGTCTTAGGATCCAACCCCCAAAGCCCATTTCTCATCCCGTTATAGCCTTCCAGATCCTCCCGAATACCAGTTACCCAAGCCATCGCGTTTCATGGATCCTCTGAATTGTTATACTTCCTTGACAAAACCCACCTCGACTAGGTTATCCGGATCAATGTCCAGATTGGCCAGCTTGGTCCGCGAATTTTCTCGGATCCAAAGGAACGCCTCCAATGCCAAACGTCGTGGAAAACTTTGAATCTTGTCCTTGGTTCGAACATTGGGAGTTCGCTTGGGACGCATTGTCTGTTTGCCCATGAGATACACAGTCTGAGCCGCTTGCGCACAATGCAGAGCTTCCATCTCCTCCTGTACATCCGGTGGCATATCCCTCTCGTTCGCGTCAGGATCGCCACGCGTGATAAATTTAGTGAGCTCTGCGACGATTATCCGCGCTAAGTCGGGCGTGAGCACATCGTCCATGTAGCCGTGCCGCAAAGCGATTCGATAGCATGATGGAATCCGTTGCGTAACACGGGCAATGACGTATCGTTGGTCCACAGGGACATTGGGTTGAGAGAGCGGGCGCATATGGAAGAAGACGATGACCTGCGGCCGAGTCTGGAACTTGCGGACGAATTGCGTAAAGACTTTGGGGATGTTATCGCCGCTGCCGCCAACCTTGTCGAAGAAGATGCCGAGGCCCGGAGCTGGAGTGATCATACCACCTCCGAAATCCGGTGCAAGTCTGAGTCGAACAGGGCTCTCACCCTTGGATCCGGTAGTCGAGTTGTTTCGAGACATTTGAAGTAGTTCGGATGGATCCAGCAGGTCCTTTGACTCCGCCTTCCACTGTTGCTCTTTACCCCATCGCCAAAGGATGAAGATGATTGAAAGGATGAAAGACAAAACTAGAGCGAACCATGCACCATCAGGCACCTTATTAAGGGCTGCAGACAAATAGACTCCGTCGAGAGCGAGGAAGACGAGGAACACGGCGACGACGACAAAGGTAGGGACGCGCCACACAACAAGCGCTACCAGGGAAACCATACATGTCGTAATGAGGGTGACAATTATGACACAAGCGCCATATGCATGGCCTAGGCTAGTTGTCTATCAAGTCTTGAATCAGTACCGCAACAGGGAAATAGGGAAGAGATAGGTTGCCTACATTGTTGTACACCGCAGTGACGACGACAGTGCCAATCATCAGCAGCCAATTCGCAAAAGGCATGTAGATTTGATCGTGAAAACGGGCGCTAGTGTGAACCGTCTTGATATGGGGAAAGTAGCTCAATCTCATCAACTGTGAGATTAGTTGGAAGGTGCTTGTGATCAAGGCCTGGCTCGCAACAATGGCTGCCAACACAGCAATGACAATGCCAAAGTACACCGTTCCATGAGGAAGAGTATAGAAGAACGAGTTGGTGAAGGCCTCGGCGGTCTCGTCTCGGGAGATGTAAGCTGCCTGGCCAGCATATGTGATCAGCAGGCACGGAAACACCAGGCATACCCACGAAAGCTGGATGGCCCGTTTGCCGAAGGCGCCCAGGTCTGCGAAGAGTGACTCAACACCAGTGAAGGCGAGGAGCAGGCCACCGAGTGATTTCCAGCCCTCGGATCCATTTCGGATCAAGTATGCGAAGGAGTAGTGTGGGCTGAATGCTTTGAGTACGGTGTGGTCATATCTGACAAGGTTGTATATGCCAATGACAATATTGAATAGGAGCCAGACGATGACAACCGGCGCAAAAGCCGTGCCAATTTTGGTCGTCCCAAAGGGTTGTAGGCAAAATAGCAGGACAAGAATTGCGCATGAGATGCCAACAATAGCGCTTCGTCCCATGTCGGCATTGACGACTTGTATCCCTTGGATAGCCCCGAGAACCGACTGAGCAGGGGTGAGCACGCTGTCTGCCACGACCATGGACACGCCCAGGACTCCGACAATCTTGAGCACTGCCTTGGCGCCGCTACTTCTCTCCAAAAAGTCCCGAACTACCTTTCCCGCCGGTTTCAGCTGGGAGCCCTGGAGTTCACGTTCGAGGCGGACAATGATTCTGTCGGGAATTTTGGGATCATGGCCGACAATGTTCGCGTATCGGGCGAGCAGCGAGTACACGGCGAAAGTTCCGCCCTGGCCATCGTCGTCGGCCGAGAGAACGATGAAGCAGTATTTGAGCGTGACGATGAGAGTAAGAGACCAAATGATGATCGACAACGCGCCAACGAGGTCATCCCACGACGGCTGGGACGTAAACGTCGAGCTGAAGACATAGAGAGGGCTAGTTGCAATGTCGCCGTATACGACGCCCGTACTTTGCCAAGCAAGCCACAGCAGGAGGACGCCTTTGTATGTCTTTAGAATTACGATCAGCGTTACTTCCAATATAATAATGTGCTTGTTGTGGGGCCTACCTGTTTGTTCTCACGATTTAAATCCTCATGTTCGATCTGTTGGGCCTTTTCCTGGTCCTGTAAGTCGCGGATATCAGGGTCGTGGAGGTTGACAGAGGAACGATCGTCAGGGACGTCTTCCCCCACTTCTATTTGGGAATTATGATCATGTTTTGACTGTGACATCTCGAAGATTGGTTTCGAGTCGTGATTTTGCAAACCGGAGAAGCTGGAACAAAGATGCCAGGGGTCCGGGGCTGGCCGTCATATAGCTCCCAAGATGGGCCAACATGGCGTAACTGCAAGCGAGGACGAGCTGCACGCAACGGCCCAAACCGCATCAGATGGACGCTATCTCGTGAACAAGGCCACTCAAGGGTCCCGCACTTCCAATGTATGGCCAAGCCACATCTTCGGCAAACGGCGCCTATCGTCGTCGCCAAGCAGCTACCGGGATGGCATTCCTCGGCCTGATGGCTGATAGGCTTCGTGGTTGAGTATGGACTCATGGGGGCAAGATTGAGACAGCCCGTTCTCACACAACTTGGCAAACTAGGTGATGACCCGCCGAGAAGCCCACACCGAGTTGACATGCCATGCAGAGTCCGGGGCTGTGTGCATGGAAAGACCCCCCTCTTCCTCGTCATTCTCAGTATCAATGGCCGGTGACTCGTGAGGGGGAAAGGCCTTGGCGAAAGATGGCTGCGCAGCTTGGCTTGCACGGCTGTCTCCTCCCACACCAACCCCGTGCTGTCCTCGGGACGGGCCAATGGCTCATACAAGCCAACTCTATTCAGCGACCTGCAGCGCGGAGACAAAGAAACGATACATCAGAGAGTAAGCGTCGCCGAGGCGCTAAAAGGCTTGGTAGTCGTTAGCTAGGAGATTTCCTTAGAATTCCCGCATGCCATGGCACGCAGCTTGGGGAGCTAGGCTCGGCATATGGAGAGCGCTATCCATTGAGGAGGGGAGCCTTCGACGCGTGCCCAGTGAAGCCGACGCCTTCATCACGAAGTCTTCAGGCTTTGATGTCTTGGCATCCATTTCTGAGTTCCGCAGCCGGTGCTGACAAGGCAAAAAGATTGACTGAAGGAAATCTCCAAGCTTGAATGATAGAAAAGTTGCAGTCATCTTAAGCTCTCACACAATGGGAGCTAAGTCATTAAGGTTGCGCAAGGTTGGTTCCTAAGGTATCCAGTTTAAATTGCTAGTTGAAGTTGGAGGTGCAACGAGAGGCCTCCTTCCGTATTCAACTTCCACGATAAAAACCCAGCACAGCCACAACCGTTTCTTTGACGTTCATCTTGTAAGGAGACGATCACATCGAAATCCGAGTGTGCCGGATAGACATGGACAATAATGCTTGATCGACATCTACTCGCAATACGAGGATATCCATGTATGAATAAACTATCCATTATGTATACCTGTTTCCCCCAAATTAACACCCTGGTATCGCGCATTATAATCGTGGACAGCATTTGCCAGTACCTTGATTCCGTCTTTTTTTTTCAAAATCTTTCTTAATCGCTCAAACCAAATCCCAGCGTAGGATATACGACCAGCCCATACCCACCTTGCCCTTCTTCGAAAAGTATTCCTTAGCCGAAACGCCCCTGGCATCTTTCCCATCAATCGAGGTCATCACAGCTACTTGAACTGCCTGTCCCGGAGCCCCTAGGTCTCTTGCGTTCACGTCGACCCAGTGCCAATAGCCATCTGTCTCAATGGGTATCATCTCGTCCTTCCGTCCATCGACACCGTGGATGCTGAGGAGGAGCAGAGGTGGTTTTCCCTCCCCGTGTTTCTCTGACGTCCAATGCTCGCATATCTTTGAGAACTGGAACCGTACGACTTCCCCGCTGTTTACGGCGATTTGTCGTTCCTTGGGTTCTACGCTGTCTTCGGCGATTCCCTCCTGGTGACCGTTGGTGTAGAAGATGGGTGTTTCGCCGGCTCCTCGACCGATGAAATACTCGTCCCAAGTAATGATTCGGCCGTCATCTCGAAACTGATATCGAGACTCGCGGGGAAAGTGTGATAGGCCAAATTTGTCGTTGGATCTGGTGAACTGGCTTGGCGAGAACTCTTGCTTATAAGTGTTACTACCGGTGTCCAGGTGTCCAGCTCCCCAACAGGCATCCAGCAGCTTCCACTCCCCGCCGTCGATCCGGACAGCGGTCCAGGCGTGGCCATCGGGTTTCGGTGGAGGTGGACGCTCTCCCTTCTTCAAAGCAGTGTAGCCGTACCCTTTCCCATGACCGCCGACCACCACGCATTCTAGCCCGGCCCTATTGGCTATTGCCTTGTACGTCTCCGCGTAACCTTGACAGACGGCCAAGCCACTGAAAATGGTATCCTCCACCGACATGTGCTTGACGCAGTTTCCAAAGAACGAAACTGTGTCGTATCTAATGTTGTGATGAAACCAGGTGAAGATGGCGCGGGCCTTGTCCGTGTAAGATGGGAACGGGTCGCAAAGGCCGCGAGCCAAATGCCTAACGGGATCGTTCCGCGGCAGCGATTCCCGAGGAAATTGAGCTGCGACGCCGTCTGGGCCACTCCAGTCTCGACAAGTGAAGCAGTCGTCTTGCACTTGTGTCGGCGCAGCAGCTCGAGAGGAAACCGCTTCAATCTGCGCCAAAGTTGGACGAGAGGAAAGCGGTATCGGCGGCGGTGCATCGTCTGTCGATCGACGGCTAGGGATGGGGGGCTGATCACCCTGCGGCGTGGGTTGTGAGCGACGCTGTCCAGACGAGAAGCCATTGATGTGTGCTGCTTTGATATTGCCTGACGTAGAAGATGTCACTCTTCTGGGCAAGCTGGGAGCTGGGCTCTCGGCGGCAACGCTCGTTTGAGAGAGTGGTTTGGCAGGCCTTGACGGTAGGCGGGGTGGAAGACTTGGCTTAGAAGCTGGTGAGGATTCGACCTGGCGGACGGCTGGAGCTGATTTCACGGATACGAGAGGGTATTTGGGCTTGTTAGCCGCTTGCTGTGAAGCAGCCTCCTGGGCCTCGCGGTCTCTCTTACTCGGTGGCAGTGGTGGAAGACTTCCTGGGTCGAAGGCAGGGGGCAGCTTGTGACTGGCCCCATCTGAGCCATAACTGGTAATTGACGATACGGTGTGTCCTCCTATAGACAAGGCCGACAAAGTTGAGTGCTGTGAGATTTCCGAAGAACCAGAGTTTCGTCTCACGGCCAAGCTTGAAGCCTGCGTCGACGAACGCCGCGGTGGCAGCGACGGCGATGGCTGAACGGATGAGGACGAGGTCCGGCTCGGGAGCGGAGGTGGAGCAATAGGGCTCCGATAGTTCTGCTGACGGTCTTCATCGACGGAAGGGCGCAACTCCTGGCGTGAGGGCGGCGAGGTGAGTCGCTTGGGCCTGGAGGGGATCGCGGGATTCGACTGAGATTGCGCCGCATGGCCGTTGGAGGTTGGGACGATGGGCAGTGTCTGGCTCCTTGACTCCACGATGGGGCGTCCGGCGGGTGGTGGAGGCGGGGGGCGTTTGCGGCTTGGACCTGGCTCTGAGCTGGTGAAGTTCTTTTGCCTATTGAGCGCTGCTATTCTTTCCGCGAGCGTAGTGTATTGGGGCTCTTCGGTGTCGGCCATTTTGTGTGATTGCGCGCCCGCTGTTGTTGCTTGTCCTTTGACGAGTTGGTAGTTGCGTTGAAACAAGCGCAGTGGCAAATGGGCTGGGGTATTGAACGCGAACGTGAACGAGAACGGAGATGGAAGTTTGTCGCCGAGGTGGACCCCGTATAACTCTATCAAACTGGGAGGCAAGGGAAACTCAAATCAAGAGAGCCAAGGAGGAAAGGGGAGATAGAAAAGAATGATAAACGATGGGGATGTAAACGAGAAAAAAGCAGCTGAAACCTAGGACTAGAGATGACTGTTCACAATTCCCCGACTGAAGATTGAAGGACAGAGGCGCCTAGGTACTTGGTGTCATGGCCGCGGCACAGCCTTGTAGGTGGACCCATGATGTGTTTGGAGGTGGGGGAGTTCAGATCCTCTTGGTTTCATCCTCGACTAACAGCAGCTGCTAATAGAGCGCATCTCCATCAGGTCCTCGCCGAACTACGTGGTAATTGGACTAGGCGCTGGATAGTTTTGGGGGCGGGAGGCTTGGTGTTGGAGAGCCGGGTATAACGGCTCTGTTCAGCCCAGACTTGGCCGTCCCTCTTTTCAGCTTCTGTACGAAGTACGAGAATGAATCCATGGGGCTCGTGTTTCCAAGACCTTGTTGGCCAATGCGCGTGCTACATGGCTTGCCATGATTTGAACAGGAGAGAAATTTCAAAACCAAGATAATACAAGGCTGACTGAACTGCTTAGAGTTTGCGATACCCAGTATCTATTCTTCACATTGGATCGCAAACAGGGTCAACCTAGGCCGCCCCCTCAACAAACCAAGGATCAAGCTTTTGGTATACGGCTGTTGGCTGAAGACAAGATGCAGGATGCGTTATTGTTTCCGCAAAGCAAGGCCAACAAGCAACACTTTTACTTGATAGGGATGTTTCAGAAAGAAGACTAGTAGAATCCATGATCCATATCTGCGTGATTTGTGAATAATGTTATAGCAAATAGTACAACAACGGGCCAAGTACCTTTAGGTATTAGCTGGCTCGAGGTTTCTAATAAGAGCCACCAATGGCCAGGTTCATTGAAAGGATATTATTGATTTCCTATTCGGAATCCAACCTCGTTCTGTTATACATGCCGTACTACTACTAGTAGTTTCTAGCAAACTGCTTGGAACACAAGCCCTACTTAGGTGCATTCCAAGTATGTCGCTTGCCATATATATAACGAAGAAGCCCGTTAAACTATAGTCTAGTAGTGGAGGCTAACAATTGCCCCACGACATCGTCCATGTTGAATATCTGGCGATTTTTATTCAAGCATGACAGCTACCGGCGGCTGCCAAGTAACGGGGCACTCTCTCTCAACTCGGACGACACTTGGAGATCTGCCTGTGCGAGTGTAACTTTCCAAACGCGCATATCCTGGCCTCGACATTGCTGACCGACCTACCAAAGTACCTGGAATTGAAGCTTACCTTGGACTACCTTAATCAAAGCCCAAATATCAATTGCCGTGTTCTAGCCCTTAAGCTCCGCTACTGAGACGGTTGCACCTACTGTAGAGGCCGCAGCCGCTGAACGTCATTTAAGCGCCATTTCACTGGCATAGGCTGGGAGCCCTCGCTTCTTCCATCGCAGGTACCTACTAGTACTCTGGCAACCTGAAATTCAATCACATTCAAAGCCTCATCTGATCGGCTGCTCTGCTCAGTCCCTCTGCTCGGTTCCTCCGCTCGGCTCGCAAGTCGAGGTGCTTTGAGCTGGAGCTTTGAGGCTTGAGCTTCCAACTTCTCCACGTCCATCAACGGCCCCTACCTTACCCTGGAACTTAACTTAGTGGGGTTTTAAGCCAGGGCTACCCACTAGCTCCACAGGCTTACCACTCCCAGCCCCTGTAAATCGTTGATCCGCCCCGCCAGGCGACCGATCCCAGGGCCCGCGGCCAGCCTCCATCTCCAGCTCGCCTCACTCCCTGAGTCCTCAACGACTTTCGACCGCATTGCTTCCTGGCTTTGATCTTGGTCGCTTTCTCTTCAGTCTATCTCTATCTATCGCAGAATCATACTCAACATTTTTGCGACTCGTCTGCCAACTCGCGCACATTCGTTCACTCGCTCGCCCGCTTTCCTTTGTCCTTCTCCCCGACCTGCCACGCAACATCGCGATCATGGCTGTCGGGGCTGCTAGCGATGACCCTACCGTCAACAAGAGCAATGCTTTCGCGTTTACGGACCTGCCGACAGAGACACAGAAAGAGATCATTTCACATGTATGCGCGCCTTCTTCTGCCAATGCTGAGCCTCTGTCTTGGTCTCATTGTTAACCTGGCTTTACTATACAGTGTTCCCAGTCAGATCTTATTGCCGTCGCTCTCGTCTCCCGGCATTTCCACGAGCTTGCCTCCGCTTGGCTATATCGGAACTTCAATATAGTTTTCCCCGACGACGACGACCTCAACTTTGAGTCCCCCATCGATGGCCTCGCCGGAGGCCTAGACACCTTCACCACGAGTGATTACAATTATGGTCGCCATCTAAAAGACTTGTCCCTCGACACCCTGAGCACCGGACACAAAGCCGAACATGCATATAAATCATACCTGTATAGCGCGAGTTGTGGGAAGTTCTTGAACACGCTGCTATACTTGACCTTGAAAAAAGCCAAGTCACTTGAGGCTTTCCGGTGGGTCGCATCGCTCCTTGCGCTTGTATCGCTATCTGGCTGATAAGTCAACTACTAGTTGGAACATCCGCGTCGAACTCAGCAGACCCGTGTACCAAGAACTTCACAAGATACAATCTTTGACAAAGTTGCATATCCGCCTACAGGCTGGCGATTCCTATTACACTACTCCTCCTCCTCTTCCAATAGCCCCGGAAACACTTTCTGGACAGGCGCCGTTATGGAATTTCTGGGCCGAGATCCCGTCACTTTCTGCTCCGACGGCCTACCCCAATAACTTCCCCGGCAACTTGAGCAACCCTCTGCTCAACGCTGGACCTCCTCCGAGTTTGATGGCGCCATCTAAGCAAGCATCGAAGGCTAAGGCTAGTAAGCGAACAACTGCTAAACCAGAACCTCCAACCCTTTCAGGATTCAAGAAGCTAAAGACGTTGTCCGTCTTGGACATCGACAATCTTGATATCTTGACGGAGCTTCGCAACTGTATCAAGAATTCTTCATCCACCTTGAATGAGCTACACCTCTCACTATCTGATGCGCTGGCATTACAGGCACGGAAACCGCCACCAGACTCGGATGCGGACGATTCAGAAGTCGATGACGAATTCAATGCACCTATCGTTTCTACAAACACAAGCTTTGAAGCTTCGGTTCCCGCCAAGGCATTCCGTGCTCAAGAGGAAAGAAAGCTCCAGGAAGCTATCTTGGGCAAGATATTTGGGCTCAACCCGCCTTTAGCTAAGAAACCACGGATTCAGCGAGACGTCCACGATGCCTCACCGAGCGACGGTAAAGGCGAAGAGTCGGAGGGCGGAAACAGCTCAAATGTGCGCGAAGAGTACATTGAATCCCTCAACAAGGTGGCCAAGAAACTCATGGCTCTCGAATTCGGATCGCACGAGTTCACTGCCGCTCAAGCCGAGATGCTCGAGACGATAGCAAGTGCATCCAAGAAGTATCTAGATTCTGAGGAATCTACAAATAAAATCGCCGAAGGCTCAACACCAAGCGGTATAGATGCAGCATCTGCCAAGGAGGTCAACGTGCAGTCGGAAACCAAGCAAAAGCTGTCTGCGGAACTCCTGAAAGAGGAGCCCTGCGACGATCCTTCAGTAACGTCGGTGCCGGAAGTTCAGGGAGAATCGTCAACCGCAGGTTTCACAACTCGTCGAACGGGGAAGATGGCCCAAGGCGAGCTAGCGCCCGAAGACATTGACATTGAGCACTTAGACGCCGATGCCTATGAAGACTCGGAGGACCAGTCCTTCAAAGACGCTACAGAGAAACCAGATGGCATGTTTGTGGACTCGAAGGATATATCAGAGAAGCCTTGTGGATCTTCGTCGAAAACAAAATTGCTGGGTATTTCGGAGCGTCTCACGGGTTTGGAAGAGACATTCGAGTCACTCGGTTCTTACGTCGCAGACGCATCTAAAGCTGACCCTGCGACCCTCGAAGAAAGTTTTGAGGTTCCGTCGGCAGTGTTCCGTGATGCCCGGCATGAAGTAAAACAGCTGAAGGAGGAGTATAACCAGATCCAAAACGAGATGCTCAATGGGTCCAGGGAGGATATTGATCAGCTGAAGCAAGATGTCGCTGACAGGCTGGAGTCAGTCGCCTCTATCAAGTCTCCTGAACTTGAAGAGTCTGCTGCTAATGTGGATCGAGAACCCGCGATTGGAGCCTCAGCGAGGGAAAAGACTCAAGATCCACTCTCCTCGAGTAAGGACGTACAGCGGCGTATGGAAAATTATGTTCGAGAAACTCGAGGCTTGCCTTTAGAGACGCTGAGCATCCAGCTCATCCCCGTCAAGGCTTCCGTACTGGCAAAAGCTGTAGACTTGACTCGTCTCAAGAACCTCACTCTATTGAACGTCGGAAACCAAGCTACCCTCTGGACGTTGCTCGCCTCGGAGAACAAGACAAGACCGCTAGCCCTTCGAAGCGTCTACACCGACCACGTCTCCCCACAGTTCCTCAGTTGTATGCGGCAGCTGGATGAGTTGCATGAGTTGTTTGTACTTCAACGCAGCGCCAAGCATAAGCCAGAAAGCTTCGCCCCGGCGACGACTTGCACAATTGATCAGATTCGCCGCCTTGTTCTCAAGCCGCACATGCACACCTTGAAGCGGATCATGATCAAAGACGAGTCGAATGGCCCTAACTGGGATATCAACCAGAAGACCATGATCCTTATTTGCAGTCGCGGCAGCCAGCTGGAGGAGATGGCTGTCAGTATGAACATCAATGCTGTAGTAAGTGCCCATACTTCTGTCCCCCGTATCTTTACTGACATTCACTTAGCACGCTTTCATGCAGTTCTTCCCAGGACTGGCGAGTTTGCGAGCTCTGCACATCCTTCGCTTCAAGAACAACGATACTTGCATGTGGGTCATGCGCGAGATCCTCAAGTTCATCGTCGACACTCTATCGCATTATCCTGCCTTGAAACTCGAATGGATTGCCATGGAAGAGGACCACCGTCTTCACCGCATCATTCGACCTACAGATGAACCTAAGGCGGCCATTGACGGGTCTGAGAGAAATATCAAGAAGGACAAAGGAAAGGGTAAAGCCACCGCCAACACCTCCCACCTCAACACCGCTTTCCCCATGTTCCCAGTCGATGCTTGGGGCGAGGAGAGCGAGAGCGAGGAAGAGACAGACGACGCATTCGACAGCGGGAAGAGACTGCGACTCAAGACCGTAGGGCCCCTACAGTTCTACGACGCATGGGGCGTCAGGATTTTTGACAAGGAGATACGGAGTGGACGACTTTGATGCGCTTTTTTGTTGCCCCTGGCGCGGCTATTGGGAATGTTGATTTGGGATCTTCAGAGCACGATATCCAAGGCGTACACGGCTTTGCTTTGAGCATTGCGTTGGATTATGTTACTTAGGGCAGCGAATATCGGTGCTTGGACATAAGTGTCCTGGCGAGCAGGCAGCGATTTTGTATTTCGTGTAAGTAGCAGCGGTAGAGTTGTATTCTTCTGGGTACTATATCAAAACCAAACTGCATACTAGTACTACTAGTGGTACTTATTTGTTACACCTGAGAGTCTGTGAAACATACGTACTCTGGGTGATCGATGTTTACACATAACGATTTGTTCACAATCTCCAAGTATTGAGTAGTCATGCACTTTTAAATTCGAACTTGAGATCGTTCTTTGTAAACTATACAATGTTGTAGTTGCCGACCAATTCCAAGATCCTCATCACTGCGAGCGAATTTGGGCATCTCCCTATCAAGGCGCCCTTGATTATCATTTCTCGGTGCAATTTCTCTTGCAAATCCAGAGCTTATTAACACAGCTCTTTAGCAGTGCTCGATCAGAAATCCCGCCGATTGATACAACTCAATAATCATTTCGCCGTGCTTGAACCTAGGTTTGGTACAGTTTACATGAAGACTACCCTAAAAAGAAAGCACCGGTGGAGGAAGCAGGTATTCTAATCTATTTACAACCTGGCAATGATGGCGCCAGCGTACTCGTGGGTCTTGGACCTGCCGCCCAGGTCACCGGTTAGGGTCTTGCCCTCGGCAAGGGTATCGAAGATGGCCTTCTCGATCCGGGTGGCGTGGTCGTTGAGGCGCATGTGTCGCAGCATCATAACGGAGCTGAGGAGAAGAGCGGTGGGGTTGGCCAGAGCCTTGCCGGCGATGTCGGGGGCGGAGCCGTGGACGGCCTCGAAGATGGAGCACTCGTCGCCGATGTTGCCGGAGGGGGTGAGGCCGAGGCCACCGATGAGGCCGGCGCACATGTCGGAGAGAATGTCACCGTACAGGTTGGGCATGACCAGGACCTTGTCGTTGTACGGGTCGGGGTTGGTGACCATCTTGAGGCAGGTGTTGTCGAGTAGCTCGGCGTCGAACTCGATCTGGGGGTAGTCCTTGGCGACCTCCTCGGCGACGCTCAGGAACAGGCCATCGGACATCTTCATGATGGTGGCCTTATGGACGACGCGGACCTTAGTGCGGCCAATCGACTCGGCGTGCTGGAAGGCATAACGCAAGACGCGCTCGCTGGCCTCGCGGGTGATAAGCTTAATGCTCTGGACAACGCCATCCACCACAATGTGCTCGATGCCGGAGTATTCACCCTCCGTGTTCTCTCGGATCAGGACAGTGTTGACATCGTCGTAGGGGGTTTTAAAGCCGGCCACGGAGCGGCAGGGTCGCAGGTTGGCGAAGAGGTTGAATGTGCGTCGGAGGGTAAGGTTGAGAGAGACGTGGCCCTTGCCGATGGGGGTCTATGGGTGATGATCAAAATTAGTCGTGGCACTGGAGGGAGGTGGGAAGGGGGTTTGCGCTCAACCCACGTACCGCGAGAGGACCCTTGAGGGCAATCTTGTTCTTCTTGATGTTCTCAATGGCAGCGTCGGGGATAGCGGTCTTGCCGTCCTTGAGGATGGGGGTGACGTCGACGGGCTCCCATGCGATAGGAGTCTAGGCACATGTTAGCCCCCTAGCTCGCTGGCTTACACGGAGGTGGTGCAACAAACCTTGGCAGCAGCGAAGATGTCCTTGACGGATTGGGCGATCTCGGGACCAATACCATCACCCTCGATCAAGCTGACGAGAAAGTTGCCCTGCGCGCAATCGTTAGCATGCTGTCTTGTCTCGCTGGCCCGAGCCAAGGCTCGAGGCTGAGTGATTTTATCTCGGCAAGACCCTCGGACCAGGCCATGACGGGTTGGCCGAGGATGGGGGAATCTGGCGCGCGCAAACGTACATCAGCGTCCTTGGTACCGTTGTACTTGGCGACTCGGTCGCCAGCAGTCGAGTAGCATCGGTTCTGCAGCGGCATTAGCAAAATGCACGTGAATATAAACCGTAACGGGCGCGGGCTGTCCATACGTAGACGGCCAGAGACGCAATCGCGCGGGGAGCTGCGCGCAGGGCCTGCCTGGGAACAGGACTGGCGAAAGCTCGAATGGCCAGCATTGTGAAGGTGAGCGGCGAGCAGCGAGCGAACAGCCGAGACTCGAGATAGGGCGGAGGAGGGGAGAGGGCGGCCGGAGGATGAGGCTGGAGCTGGGAGGGTGAAGAAGCAGTAATAAGTTTTGGACGAGGACGAGATACCGTATGGACCGGGCAAGAGTTGGAGGATAATCCAGCGAGGTAGGCTTGCAGGGCTTTCTCCAGCCACAAAGTCCACAAAAGTGTGGCGCATGGGATCCACTGTTCTGCGTCTTTTTGAACTCTTTTCCAGATCCACTCGGCTACAAGCCTCGGAGCCGCCGGATTTCCGGTGAGTGCTCGGGCTGGTACCCTCCGAGCGTGGTGCGGCTGCTGCTGCTGTGGCTGTGCTCACCCTCACTCCTTGGGGCCGTGTTGGAGTATTACCCCAACTTTGTGGCACCAGGCTGTGGTGGAGCTCGAGGTGCTGGGCGACGTGGGTGCTTCGAGGAAGCTCCATTGAGACGACGGCAAGCAACGTACGCAGTAACACCACCAAGTACACACGAAGTACACAGCACTAGCGACGACACCAACTGGGCTTGGACGTGCCATCGACGCGCTTACCAACTACGAGCTCCTTGCTCCTGCTTGACGCGGCCGAGCTAGAGCTTTACTGTAGCATGCGACTGCTGCTGTAACTGTGGCTTTGTCCCAGTCGCACTTCGCCCTTCGCTTCTCACCATGGCCGACTATGAGAGGACCATCCTCGACTTCTATCAGCTTCCCACGCCCTACCCGTCCGAATGGCCTGCCGAAAAGGACGACGAGGAGTCTTCCGGCGAGGATGATGAAGCCAAGGAGCTTCAGCGCAGAAAGTCGAGATATCAAGCTCTCGAGAGAGCTGTTTCCCGGAGGAGCGTCGTCCCAGGGTCAGAAGCAGGCAAAGGAGGAGTGGGAAATCTGGTACAGAAAGATGAGCCAGATCCGCTGGGATCTTCCGACAGCGTCGTGCGGACGCTGAAGCACATGGGTGTTCCGCTGCAAGATGATGCGCGTCTGCGTATGTTCATACAAAGTTGCCCTTGCCGCCCAAGCTGATAACTGTTCCTGTAGGAAACCGATTTTTGCTATCATCAACGACCTTTTCGCCAGCCTTGTTCCTCTCCCAGATGCATGCCAATGCCAACACCCAAACGTTGCTCGACGGATTGGACGTTTTATCACAGTCCATTGATCAAAAGTCCGCCTCCCTCAAAGTGCTCGTGGAGACCAACTTTGAGAGATTCGTCAAGGCCAAGGCCACGATAGACAACGTCTACAAGGAGATGAAGTATCGTGGCGCTGAGCCTCCTTCAAGTACAAATCGCAGTCATTCTCGTCATGCTAGCCGCAGTAGCTTCCGCAATAGCAGTAGTGGTATGGGGCTCAATAACCCTTTGGCCTCGCCTTTGCCCGACACTCGAAAGAAGAACGCACTTACTAAAGAGAGCGAGTATGGCGTGATGGGAATCAAAGTACCATTGCTGGATGTCTCCGCAAAGGCAGAGGATGTATGGGGTCCCGCTCTCGGAGGACGGGAAAAGGAAGAGAATCTCAAAACGGTCTCAAATTCCCTAACTCGATTCAAGGACTACGTGGAGCTGAGCACCGCGATAGCCGACAGCATCAAGAGAAAGGACTACGAATCGCTGGTTGAGGAGTACAACGGTGCGAGGAGAATTGCCGACGATGGTCGCAGGCTATCGGACCAGCTGGGCGATGCCACGCCGACTGAGCCTGAGCTATACCAACTACTGCTTGCGGGGCGCATGTGGCATGACGTAGATCAACAGATCCAGAACTTCAAAAGGGATGTCTGGAAGAGATTGATAAACCTTCATAACGTCTCCAAGTCGGAGAATGTTTCGGGACGTGCCCAAGACCAGCACGTGGAGTTGATTAGCCTGCTCCTGGAGCTTGGCGTGGAGGACAATCCCATCTGGGTATGGCTTCTGAGCCGCTACGACTATCTCAAGAGTAAGATCCAGCAGACTTCGGAACGCTCAAGGGTGGAGATCGAGGTGCTCCGAAGGAGGCTGGCCGCTGCCGAGAAGCCAAGCCCCAACACTATAGCGACTCACCTTCGGTCTCTCGGCCGACAGCCAATTGAGGGCAGACCGTCGACGAGCGACTCAGCTGAAATCATTGAGCTCTGGGAGAAGACGCTGGCGTTCCTCAACAACCTGCTTTCGTCTCAAGGCATCCTTGGCGAAGTGGTAGAGTTCTGGCAGAGGGTACAGGGCTTCATTGACGGAAAGGCACAAGCCAGTATGCCGACGGGTTATCGTGGCGAGTCACGACACCATCACCAGCTATCCCAACAAGGAGTAGCTGACTTGCACAAGGGTGCTGTCGAGCTCGTGGACATGACGCGAGAACACGTCTTCGCCTTCTTCGCAGGCTTGCCACCAGAAGACATCTCTCTACTATTTTCACCACTACCTCTATCGCCTACTTCACCCGCAACAGCGACACCCATCTCGGGCAACCTGACTCCGACGACTCGAGATCCGCGATTCAACTTCGACCCGAACAATCTCCCCCCACCGTCTCCTAAGAGGGGCGAGGCTTGGGAGAAATTGGCCTTCTGGCCGCCCTGGTCGAACTCACTTAGTGGTGTCCATTACTTGTCCAAGATGCTGGCACTGGTCGGCTCAGGGGCTTCCGATATGGCCAGCATCGGCCCTGTTGCTGCTGGGGATAGCCAGATACTTGATCGCCTACGGACCCTTGTGGGTGCCTCGCGTGAGCGCTGCGTTACCGCACTCTGCGCAGCGTGGAACCGAGATGCCGAAAACATCAAGTTCGTGGAAGACTGGCAGCGTTCGGTCGAGCTAGGCGACGTAACTCGCATGCCGGCCAGCTTCGCCGCCTTCGAAGGCGCTCTGCTGTCGGGGATGCAGAAAATACTCTACATACCAGAGGCCATGTCGAAGGCTGGCGCGGGGGAAATTGTCCTGCCACCACCGACCAAGCTCTTGCAGATGGTACGCAGCCAGTATGTCACCACGCTTTACAAGGCTCTGAGTGGCATGGTGGAAAACGCGGAGCGGTCCATCAAGAAAATTGAGGATGACTGGTCCATTGAGACTGACATTTCACTTGCTTCTGCTGCTACACCTGTGCTATCTGGCAAGGGTACACTAGACGCCGGGGATCGAGTAAGTCCATGGCGAAATTTGTTACAGCAATCAAATAACTAACTTGCACAGAATATTCGAATGCTCATGACGCTCAGCAACCTCCAGGCCTTGCGATCGCAGGTTGTGCCGAGTCTCAACTCGCAGTTCGAAAACGCCTTCTCTGTGAAACTTACAGACGAGTCTAAAACCATCCGAGACGTCCTTAGCCAGATCGACGCCCGTCTCTTCCAATCCTACACCAAGCAGTCGATCGAGAAGCTCCGCGATGTCATCCAGGGCGGCCTCGCGTCGCCCGATTGGGCCCCTCCCAACGGCCAACGCGCCCAGGCCGCGAAGCCCTACGTCTACGAGGCTCTCCTCACCCTCGTCCTAGTCCACTCGCAGGTCTCCACCACGGCTCCATCACTCACACCCCAGGTCATCTCCTTTCTTCTCGAGCAGACCTCGGTGCAGCTCCTCGAGGCCTTTCGCCGACGTCCGCGCTACTCCCTGGAGGCCCTCATGCAGGCGACGCTCGACGTCGAATTCGTTGCTCAGACCCTCAGCCACTACACTACGGACCGGGCATCGGAGCTGCAGGGTCAGATCTACCAGGAATTGGATGGCCGTACGGATAATGACGCCCGTGCGAGGCTGCAGAGCGAGCTACCGGAGATGCGCAACACTCTTAAGAAGCTGAGAGAGGCGAGCAAGAACGAGTTTGCTTGTTTCAAGAAACCTCGCAGGCCTGGCCAAGGACCTCCAAGTCGGGTGAACAGCGGGTTGTCGACCTAGAGGTGGTTGATTACATCATGTATAGTATGCGGGATGCTGTTGTGGATATATCGTCATCGGCAAGAGGTCGAGCTAGTTACAGCGATGCAATGTTCAACAGTGAAGCAAGCCAAAATGTCAATTCTTTAATATGATTTAAGCATGAGTCCACTCAGTGAGGACTTCTCGAGTACTTTTTGGTCAGACCCTGCGGTATCTCCATCCTTGTAAGCCACAACGCCAGACAAAAATCCGATCATATAAGAAACAATACTTTTTGCCCCTACTTGCACCAGCCAAGCAAGAGCTTCCCGGGAAGCCGACAGGTCCCCAAACGCCGTGTCATATATGTGTCTTCGTAAAGGTATCATTGTCCATCCGTGCAGTCATTAGCCATTACAGCACCTTACCAGTGCCCTTTTCCCCTTCGGCTAAGCGGGCGGTCCCCCCCCCCCCCTATTTTTGTCTTTTATGGTGGATGAAGCAAGCCAAGTCAAGCCGGTGAGGCTTTTCTACTGTATGTGAGAAAACGAGGAAGAAACAAGGAAATCAAAGGACGAAGTGTCTATTGTCCGTTATTTGGCAAGAGAAGGTGGGAGCAGAACATGAGCTCTAGAGAGCGAGAATCTGCCGGTGAGAATTGGGATCCTTCTTGGCGGGCAAGGATGGTATCATCTAGAAGTCACGTTAGCAAGAGTTCAATACGTGATTCATAGGGAGAGACCACGTACAATCTAGGTCGAGACTCTGGAAATAGCCGATCACCGCCGGATCTTGCTCCGCGGTAGCCAGCTTCCCAGCACCATTTCGCATGGTCTGGGGCAACGCCTTGCGGATTGCAAGGAGCATTCTGAGAAGCCCGGCAAGGTTGCCGCCCTGCTGGGTGAAGACGCCAGGGTCTCGTTCCAGGGGCCAGCCTGGACGAAGGTGATCCTGCTCCCAGGCCTTGAACGCCCATGTGGACTTCTCGACGCAATTGAGGAAGATCAGAGCTGTGAGAAAGACTTTGAAGCCAATCTTGACTTTGCTATCCTGAAGGGCTCGATGCATGCCGCTGAGCAAGCCTTTGGAGGTGTTGTTAGCCTTCCGCTCGGCGGCAGCGTTTAGTTGCATGCATATCATGGTGTATATGTCTGCGTCGTGCTCGCTTTGCGCTTCTCTGATCACCCTGTGCTGCTCTCCTTCGGCGATAGGCCTTTCGAGTATGTGCCATTGCCTCTCGCGGTCGATACTCTCTACTAGTCCCCAAAGTTCGAGTGCTTTGCGCAGCAAGTCGTCTTCTCCTTCTGCAAGTTGCTGGTTCGCACACTCCAAAGTAATCCGCATAAACTTTGATGGTTCACGCTCAATAAAGAGGAGCAACACATCTCGCATGTATCTCTCGACTTTGCCTGGAATGTCGTCTGCATCCTGGTCGATCATAATGACTTGGTGAAAGGCGTCCTTGCTCTGCCGAGCAGTGGCCTGGCTCTCGCTGGGCTCTAGCAAAGCCACCATTGTCGCTAACACGATGTTCTTACCAGTCTCCGGGAAGTGAGAAACTTCGATGGTTGTGCCGTTGTTTACCATTTGAAGCTGAGTCTTCAGGAGATTAATACGGTTTTGCGACAGAACCACTTGAACGCCTGCAGAGTATAGATCCAGCTGTTCGTGTAGCCGCGTGCGAACACAGCCAGTCCGCCAAACTCGTGGGGCTAGGACTTTACGACATGTTTCACACGGTGTCCCTTTCCCGCAGTTCTTTCGGAGAATCCTGCACCTGATACAGGCACCAATTTTCCGAACCTCTTGCACTTCCTTCCGTCTGGCCGCCGTGAATCTTGACCGAGAGTGACGGGATCGTCCGTTGAGTCCCCCGTCGCCGGTGTCCATCCGAATTCCGCCGCGGTTCATCTGAGGAAGTGTCGGATATCCATTCATTATGGGCAATGACGAAGTGGTAGTTAAATATGTCATTTCGCCCCACGGCTGCGAGATATTTCCATCATGGAGCGTTGCCACACTCGGGGATGATTCTGCAGCGGGCGGGGTTTCGACGGTGATCGGAGGCGGCGTTGACGATACGTTTTCTGTCACGAGCTGAGGGTCGAGGAGGGATGGGTTCAAGCGAGCTGTTGCAGCCACCGCAACCGATATGTTCGAGACATCTGGAGATGAAGCATTGCCGGGAAGCAAGGCTTGTAGTCGTTCTTCGGGAGACAGCTCGTGTGCGGGAGGAGAGGACTGGACGGAAGCTGGCGAGCATGTCAGTTTTGCTTTGTATGAGAACAACATGGGATCGCCTACCCTTCTTAGTCTGCTGCATCCGACTGTCGTAGCTCACGGGAGGGTTCTCCAGAGTGAACTGCTCCTGAAGTTCAAAGCGGTCACCGATGTGCTGGTCGCCGGCGGGGTTGGCGGGGTTGGAGCCATCCTGGACGCTCTGACTACGGTTGTTCTCGTTAAGATCGACCTGTCGCGACGCCTCGGCCAGAGTCTCCAGCGCACTCCATCCTTGCGGGAGATTCGCAATTGCCGCGTGCTGGCCGTTTGTCTGCGCATCTGCCGGGGCACGCTCCGGGAGCGCGCGAGCGTTGGTGATGCCGTGCAATTCGAGACAGGCTCGCATGCGATCCGAATCAGATATGGCGGGACACTTCTTGGTTATGTGCGTCGTTAAACTATCGATCCGACCCTTGGGGAAGTTCTCGCCGCATTGCTTGCAGGTATGCGGATACCGATTGCTGTTGTCGTTGAGCTTCGGTCCGCGCACGAAGTACTCCAGGATAAGGGGATTGGGCTTGCGGCCCATGGCGCAAATGAAACGCGGTTGCAAGCGCCGGGCTCGCAACCTGCTTCGTCAAGGCGAACGGCGAGTTGATACCGCCAGAAACCCTGCAAAGGAGGTCGGGTCGCGGTAAAGCGGCCTGGATCGCAGTATATGGTTCGTGGGATTTGGGAATGCCTTCGCCGTGGCACAGATTCTGCCTCCGTTGACCGACAAAATTCTCACACCGCCCATCATTTCCGGCATGGGGATAATCCGGCGGGATGTTCTTTGAGGTTTTCATTGGCGCATATTCTCCGCCCTTGACACGTCGACGCCCCACCACGGGATCTTTCATTCAACTTCCAGACCTGTTAGAACCAAAGATGCTTGATTAAAGTTGCATAAGGCATTTTCCGGCTTACGCGGGTGCCTTGCCATNCTCTATNTNNACTATTCCTAAAAGACTCTAGCTTCTACCCCTNANATNNCNGACTTNTNATANNAGACTCCTTTAGTNATTTTNNNGTGCCTTTTNGNATTNTANATAGTNGTTCNNTTCTAACAGCCACTGACCCCTTGAACCCGGTGTGCTGACTCGAAGCCATGGCCCATGAACCCCTGGTGGACTGACCTTGACCCCTGGTCCACGTGGGCATCGCCACCGAGTGGGGGGACTCACACAAATGATACAATGCATCGCGGACGACTCAGACCTCGCTGCATGTGTCTGTCACCAGAGCCGGTGGGCTCGGACACGAGAAGGGAAGGTTGGGCTGATTGGGTTGTCTGCTAAGAACTAAGCACCTCGAAGTCCCCGAACCCCTGAGGCCGGCCATCCATCATCATGTCCTGTCTCCGCTTGCAAATAAAGTGATTAAGCTACTGTCTTACTGTCGACTGAGTGCTATTACCCTTCACGGCCCCCGCGTTGCTTCCCCAATTCCCCGTCCCCCAAGAACCCTTTGATCGAAGTTGTCACGAATCGCCAATCGCCGCCCCGAGTTTCACGCAAACGTTGTTTCCACCTCGATAGCCGAATCCGGATTTCGATGCCATCTCGAAGCAATTAAGGCCCAACTTATCCGAACGAGCCATGGCGTCGGCTTTCGTCACAGAGATATGGGCGTGGTATGCGTTGACGTGGGTGGTGGTGTTGGCGAGGATGTACGTGAAGGCCTCCTCCTCCAGCCGTCGAGGATGGAATGTCGCAAAGATGGGTAAAGTACTTACACTTCCACAGGGTGTCCCGAGTACTTCTCTTGGGCTCGTTCAAGAAACTTCAAAGTGACGATTACCTGATGATGTTGGCGATGGTTAGTGAACCCTGCCCAGATGTCTACCACTCGTATTTGGCGTAGAGTTAAATATTGACTCTTTCAGGTAACCGACACGGTCTTAATCGTCAGCATGAGTATCGTCTCGCATACGAGTAGCAATCTGATCGATCCCGACGCACACACCGACCTCACTCCCGACAATATCAAGGAGAGGATATTCGGGTCGAAGATGGTGTTGGTGGTGGAGCAGATGCAAATCCTCACCATTTGGACTATGAAGGTTTGCCTATTGATCATGTACAACCGATTGACGTGAGTCACCCATTCTTCCAACCGGCGTGCGCTGAGAACTGCCGATTTAACGAGATTACAGGATGAGTTTGAGGCAGAACTTGGTAGTCAAGATCGTGGCAGGATACGTTGCCCTGGGATTTGTGCTCATGGAGATCCTCTACCTCGGAGTATGGTGCAAGCCCTTTGATCAATACTGGGCCGTCCCGCCTAAGAACAGTACGTACACGAAGGCTTCCCTCGCCATCTTTGTCCTGGACTCCTGGACGCTAATATTGAACGTGCAGCTCAATGTTCTGCTGCCACAAACCATTTGATCACCAACGCTGTTCTAAACATTTCCTCCGATGTCATGATCATTCTCATCCCGATGCCACTTTTACTACAGTCTCAGCTGCCCGTCAAGAGAAAGGCAATCCTCTGCGCCGTTTTTGCTCTAGGCTCATTCACTGTAAGTACCCCTCGTCATACACCTCCAAGCTAGCGACATGTCCATGCCAGAGTTTGACGCAATAATGGATACTAACTACCCCCTGCAGATCCTCTCCGCGATCTTGAATAAGTTTTACAGCTTCAAGGAACCGTTTGGCACGAACTGGACATTCTGGTATATCCGGGAATCATCCACTGCACTCATCACCACCAACCTCCCTTACATCTGGACACTACTCCGCCGCGTATTCAACCTACGGTCCTTCAACGGATCATCACACAAAAACTCAACGCAAGCATCTACGCGGTTTCAGTCCAACTTCAGCCGGAACCACCGCTCTGCCGCCAGGGGTGGCGACGAGACCGCCCTACATAGGCTCGACAGCGAGGACGAGTTTGCTGGGACTTATTCGGTGCCACTGAAGATATACCAGCGTCACGACGTAGAAATAACCCGCGAGGACGCGACACAAGAGGAGCAGCGCCGGTCCCCGCCAGGCCAAATCCCAAAGGACCTACATACGACCAGAATAAAGGAAACGAGCTTGCATGGCTCCCGTGATGACGAGACAGGGTCAGAACGGTCTGCAGTGGGAGTCGTCAAGGTCTTCCACGGGGTATAATGAACTGCCGATATGTATAATTATTAATGTTAGAGAAGATACCAAACTGTTAGAAGTCATTGCTTGACGCAAATCCACGTGAAGTCTTACTGCCCAATATGCAATCTCGACCCGACGATCCCGTGATAATGGGCTGATGTCGATTTTATACGAAGGTGACAAATGTCGCAAATGAAGGCATGATTGTTGGCCCACTTATTACTACAACAACAATCAATGCGCTCGGCACGGGGATAACCCGAAGGCCGAGCCCAGGACTGTCAAACGTGGAATCCAGGCTCACCGACAAGAGATATGGCTACATCTGTCAACGTCAACATCTACGACTCATGGATAGCGAGCCGTTGTCATGATGCCCAACCATTTTCATGTCGTCGAAAGCCAAGACATATCCAGCGAGCAAACTCATTGCAAGTCGCCCATGAGTTACCGATAGAGAAAGCGCAAAATGCTATCGCGACCGAATTTTCATCCTACGTCCAGCATATGGACCGCCTTTCTTCACACCGAGAACACGAAGAAAGATGACTGGGAAGAGGGCCATACCCGTGCGGCAGACCAGCGCCATGTTTCGGTCGACTTTTCATCGCGCGTTACCTTTTGCGAGCGGCTCAAGCACCTGACATGGGCCTGGTTCACGCTCGTGATGAGTACCGGCGGCATCGGGCTGCTACTCAACAGCACGCCGCACCAGTTTCCTGGCCTACGCACCATCGGCAAGGTCTTCTTCGTGCTCACTCTCATCCTCTTCGCCTGCCTCGTTGTGGGCATCACGATTCGCTTTGCGAGGACCCCTCCGGCATTGCGGGCTAGTTTGATGCATCCTACCGAGAGCCTCTTCTTCCCGTGCTTTCTCCTGAGCGTCGCCACCATCCTCACTAACACGGCCGCCTACGGGGTCCCCTCGGCCGGGCCCTGGTTGCCGACTGCGTTGCGAGTGTGTTTCTGGCTCTATGTGGCCCTGTCGACGTTGTCCGCTGTTGTGCAATTCTATTTGCTCTTCAACGGGGCACACTTGCCCATCCACTCGATGACGCCAGCCTGGATTCTTCCTGTCTTTCCTGCTATGCTCACTGGCACGCTTGCGTCGGCCATCATGTCGTCGCAGTCTCCAGAGAACCGCATGCCCATACTCATTGCTGGAGTCACGTACCAGGGCCTTGGCTGGATTGTCGCGTCTCTCATCTACCCGCTGTACCTAGGTCGGCTGATGCAAGAGGGCCTACCTGCGCCAGCGATGCGGCCAGGCATGTTCATTGCCGTCGGCCCAGCAGGCTACACGACGGGTTCAATAATCGGTATGGCACGCGCCATCCCAGCCGAGTATGGATACTTCGCGGCTAACCCCGTTGCGCCCGAGGTTCTTCGAATCATGGCGCTCTGGATTGGAGTCTGGATTTGGTGTGTTGCCTTTTGGTTCTTTGCATTTAGTCTCATTGCGGTCATGGCCTCGGCGATTAGATGGCGGCTTCGCTTCTCCATGGCATGGTGGGCGTTTGTGTTTCCCAACGTGGGGTTTGCGATCGCGACAGCATACATCGGTGAGGAGTTTGGAAGCGAGGCCATACAGTGGGTGGCAAGTGGTATGTCGATCTGTATCGTGCTGGTCTGGTTTGTTGTGCTCTATGCGCAGGTTGTCGCCGTGATAAGGAGGAATGTCCTTTGGCCAGGAAGGGATGAGGATAAATGAAGACTCTTGACGAATATTTTCCTCTTTCAAACTTTATTGATCCGGCTCATGAATTGCCACCGGTTGGAGGAGGACTGTTGTATTTTTGAGCGGCTTCGCAGTCCGCCTTCTCTATGGTGAGCTATACAATCACCCCTATCTATGCCTTGGATCCCCAACTTTGTCCTCAAGCTAAGTGGCCACGAGCATAGAGGACTTCATGACGCAACCAAACGTTGATGTTATGCTATTAATCCCTATAAGTTCGAACGCTGAGCACGCCCAAAGACTGCTGATTTCCGCACATCTCAGGACTAGACTTAATATAAGTGACTAGTTGAAGGGCGATTCCTTTGAACAGTTTGTCTATACGTCTCACTATCGTTAAGTTATACATCTAAAATGTGACTGAATGAGATGTTGGTACAAGTATATTCATTTAGTACAAGTTGGAATCCGCTAACTAAGAGTCAAGTAAGGTTGAAGAATGATGGCAATGACCAACAAGTCTCTATATGGAACATGATCACGAAGCAAAAACAGTCACATGGTAGTAAGTTTATTGTTTGAAAAGAGGCCAAGTGTATTCAGGAAGCTACTAAACCGCTACCAAATCCTTACTCCCGAGCCGAATTAATGAAGGATCAACGTGAAGCCATAGAAACTTCAAAGAAGTGTAAAAAGTGCTTGAAGTTTCTAAACAAGGGCGACAACGACAGCGGCGAAAGCAGCCACGATGCTGACGGCCTGCTTGCCGGCGTTGTTGGTGACAACGGGGACAGAAGACGAACCAGCTCCAGACGAGCCGGTGTCGGTGTTGGAAGCACCGCTGCTGCCGGAGCCGTTGGCACCGTTGTTGCCATTGCTTCCGTTGCTGCCGTTGCTGCCGTTGGAGCCGTTGGATCCGTTGCTGCCGTTGGAGCCGTTGGATCCGTTGGAACCGTTGCTGCCGTTGGATCCGTTGCTGCCGTTGTTACCAGAGCTGGAGCTGCCAGTGCCAGTGGGAGCAGCGGCGGTAGCAGTGGAAACGTCGACGGGCTTGAAGAGCTTGCCGCCGGCGATGGCGCAGCCGCAGTCCTGAGGAGCGTAGACAACATCGCTGGAGCCAGCGGGGCAGACCTCAGGCTTGTAGACAGTCTTGCCAGCGCAAGCGTTGTCGATGCACTGCATGGGAGCGTAGTGGACACCGCCGACGCACGAGCAGGGCTCGGAGAGGTAGACGATCTGTCCCTGGCAGTCCTCACCGGGGTAAGGCTTGAAGATGTAGACGTTGCCGCTGCTGGAGGTGCCAGTGGTCTCAGGGGCGCAGACACCGTTGTCGCAGACGTAGGTAGCAGTGACGGTGGTGACGACGGTGTCAGTTGGGCCGGTGATGGTGGTGACCTGAGTGGTGGTGACGGTGGTAGCCTCGGTAGCAGTGACAGTGAGCTCAGGGACACCGCCGATGGCAATGTAGACAGTGAGGAGGATGGTATCGGCAACGTTCTGGCGGCTCTGGAGGCGCGAACGGCGGGTAATGGCAGCAGCGCCACCGCAGAACTCATCCTCGTCACCGGGGCACTTGATGTCGCATCGGTCGTTGGCAACCTTGGAGGTGTTGGACTCGTCGATCTTGTCGCCGCAGTAGCAGTCGTTGTCGTAGACACCGAAGTAGGCACGGCCAGAGCAGAGGTCACCGCAGACTTCGATGCTCATGAGGTCGGAGGACTGGGCAAGCTCGAAGGTAGGGTATCCAGCAGAGGAGCCGACGCAGCCGAAGAAAGCGAAGCCAGAAGCAGTGTTGGGGAAGCCCTTGACGACCTCAGTGGCAGTGGGCTCAGCACCGGTGCCGGTAGCAGTTCCGTTGGAAGATCCAGTCTCAGTGCCAGTGGCAGAGCCGGTAGCAGAGAAGCTGTCAGTTCCAGTCTCGGTGCCAGTCTCGGTGCCAGTCTCAGTGCCGGTAGCAGTGCCAGTCTCGGTACCAGTCTCAGTGCCAGTAGCAGTTCCGGTCTCAGTGCCAGTCTCGGTGCCAGTCTCAGTACCAGTCTCGGTGCCAGTAGCAGTACCAGTCTCGGTTCCAGTCTCAGTGCCAGTCTCAGTTCCGGTGGCAGTGCCAGTCTCGGTACCGCTGGTGCTGGTACCGGGGAGCGAAGGGTCTCCGCCAGCAGCGAGCTTGACGTCGCTGACAGTCAGGGGAACGGGGTTGTCGCCACAGGCCTGGATCATCTCAAGCTGGGGGTTGTCGGAGGCCTCAGCACCACTGCTGGAAAGGCCCTGGAAAGCACCGTTGGTGGTCTCGAGTGTCTCGTCGTAGACGGTCTCGCCATCGAGGGTGATCCTCAAGGTGCAGTCCGTGGTGGCACGCTTCTTCCTCTTGTTGGCGGCAGAGTCGCCAACCAGGATGGAGGCGATGACCTGGATCATGTCTCCAGCCTCAACTCCATCGGGAAGCTCACCAGGAACGCTGAATGAGGCCTCACCGTTGGCGGGAGCAGACAGCTTACTGCAGAGCTGTTAGTATGAAATGTTGTTGAAGCATTGGGTATTGACTTACATGGCAACCTTGCCGTTGATGGTAACGAACTCGGCGTTCATGAGGGTAGCCGCGCTGAGGTCGACGGGCTTGGACTCGGCAGTGCCGGAGGCGGAGGCCGAAGCCGTGGTGCCGGTGGCAGTGACACCGTCGGTACCGGTAGCAGTGCCGGTGGCCTCGGTCTCGGTGCCAGTGCCGGAGGCACCGTCGGTCAAGGACGTTCCCGCATCAGCAGTCGTCGAGCCGCCGAGGCTACCAGTGGAGGTGGTAGTCGAGTTGGAGACGGCGAAAGCCACCGGCAGGGCAGCGAGCCCTGCAATCAGGCCACGTGTGAAGCGCATGGTGAAGTTATTGGCGATTGGTAAAGCGAGTGTGTGTTTAGAAGCGAATGTGGGAGAACGAGTGACCTATTCCTTGTTGGGTTGGATGAGAGGATGAGAGAGTAGTTTCTGAGGAGCAACAACGGCAAGTTTATATACGAAACTTCCACGCTGCGATGCCCCTTTTGCCATCACTCGTCGCTTGCAACCGAGGACTCTCGTCTCCGTTGCTGCATTCCAAACATTGAGTTGTTTGCAGTGATGGACGCAAGGGCGGGTGTCTTGTCGACCTACAACACACCAATACTCGATCGCTTCCGGCTTAGTGTCTCACCTTCCCCAGCATCATATATCCAGTATAGTGTAGTCTAGGCCAAGGCACGCTCGAGACATAATCTCTGTCCATGCCGATCGTGAGACTGGCAATTGGCCAAAGTTGTTTTCTCGGCAATGAGCAGCTGGCCTTGAGTGTGAGCGTCACATAACTTGACTTCGACCGTTCCTCCGTAGCGCCCCTACTGAAGAATACACCTTCTTGGTAAACTAATTATAGCAAGGAGAACCACGCAGTGCTCCATCTAAACTTACACTTCATTGGACGATGGAGCTGTCAACTCTATCTCCAGTTGATAATAGCGTTTGAGTTAAAACGGCGTCTTGCAGACTCGTAGCCAATTGCACCCGCTCACGCGGCGACGGAACAAAACCATTCAGCTACTAGGCCCAGTACGAAGGGATAAGGAATGTAGTCTCCCTCACCTAGGCCTGCCAAAAGCAGGTACGCGATCAAATGTTTTAGTCGGGAATTCCCCCAGCGGGGACTAGGATACTCGACTAGTCGATGGCGGCATAGCTTCTGTTTTCAGCCATTGAGCCCACCTCGTAAACGTCCAAGCTGCACCTATCCAAGACAAAGTTTATTATTATTCGTCACGTTTGAGCCATATTTACCATGCTCTCCGTCTCTGGCCTGCCGTCCCTCCCGATTCAAGGTTGAGGCCAACCGCTTTAGTCACTACTCTTCATTCCACGCAACTTACCAGCTACTCCGCTCGCCCAGAGGAGCATACTTCACTGGCATCGCAGGCCCATCCCCCTGAGCTACGCGTTTGCCACTCTCATTTCCTGCCGTGCCTCTCGACTTCTCACATAACATCAAGCGATCGAGTCAATGATGTTTGATCGTGAACTTGGGTCTTCGGGTTACGGCTACGGCAGCCGACATACCCGACTCTACAGGTCTTCACCACGATAACGTGTTTTCGTATCAATCAAACGAGAAATGCTAGGCTGCTCCTGTTGTTACCTGCCCAGGGCTGGTAATTGTGAGGCTGTGCAATTCATGGATGCGGCAGTGGGCAGCGGACACTAGCCGTGCGACCAGATCCACCGAAAGCGGGTTCTCACAGGTAATAACAATGCTATGATGGAGGATGCTCCCAACGAGATGGAAGTCGTCGGCAGATGCTCTCGGTCGAACTTGACAAGCGTAGACTTTGTTTGGATGCGAGCGTAAATGATCATTTGACCCTCTCGCCAGATAGCTAGCTGCCAGGTCGCGGATCGCTGCTAGGCCATTCCCGGCGATGAAGCTTCAATCGCCACCGTCTTTGAAGCTGGTGGAGAGCTTTGGTTTGCCTTCAGTACTGTAAGCCTGTGATGGCACTGCCAATACTGAGTAGAAGTTGGATGCCATCCATCAGCGGAAGGTTTTCTCCAGAGCTCTCATTGATCGACTGCTCAACAACAAACACACAGTCTTGCAAACGTTTACACAAGGGTTAAAATCTGAGACTGCGGGTTCCGGCCGCTTCCTCTCCAAGGGAGATGTAAACCCACATCGGACGAGACACGGCAGGACGCGTGAAGATATTCACAGATGGTTTACCCTATACCTTGAGCGAATGGTTCTTCTCGTGGTATATACTAATCTATGATGACGAGTACCTTATGTATTAAATTTGTGTGCCTATAATCACAAGCATCTGCTAGATAACTTAGGATGGTTTGAGCATCTATTCGTGGCATTGCGCTAAGACTGGTGGCGAAGAGAGTTTGTAGTGATTCGCGACTTTTCCAAATGTTTGTAAGATAAAGAGTGTTTTCCTAAAACGCAGTTTTCAATACTTCAAACGACTTCGAACAAGATGAAAAAAAAAAGAACAAACGCATTAGGATTTAATATAGAGACACTTATACTTAACGTAACAAAATGGGTTTTCTCATTTCCTACATCTGGCAGACTTATCTTTACTCGTTGACTTCTGGATCTACAAAGTGGGTATGCAGAAATCTTCAACCTCCAAAACTGCAAAAAAAAACATACAACACCAGGGATTCGCCGGTCGTCACCGACCCGACTACTAATCCGGCGCTTCTCGGCTTGACTATGGGAGAGCGGACGGGATCCCGTATATTCCGAGAGCTGTGGTCGTATGTGTCAATCGTAGCAGGTATTCGGATCATAGCCGTGGTCTGCTATGATACCCATGCACGCTGCGTTCTTCCATTGCATAGCAGGCTCTCCTAGGGTTATTATTGATACAGCCATGTGAGATACCCCGTAAAGTTGTGAATCAAATATGAAGGCTAAGCATGGAAATTTCGGATGAGATGTGTCGTGTCCCATCGCGCTCCTCGCGGCGTGTCGTCAACGCGTCCATTCCGCGCAAAACTCCCTTCAACGAAGGGCGGGCCACAGCACTAGCAACCGGGTCGCGTTTTACAAGAGGGTATATGAAACGGTACCACAACAACTACGCGGTCATTGTTAGGCTTCTTGTCTTTATATTGCTCCATTCTTTCTCTCATGTTTTTCTCGCTGCTTCCTATGTGGAAGGCGTGCTTAAACTCCCTGAGATGGAATAGTCGTTTGCGCTCAGATCCAGAGTTCCATGGCTCGATCAGCTTCTTAAGGCCAATTTCCTAGACCGAACTTTGTAAGTTGGGGCAAGTCCTTGGCGATCTGGCTTTCAACGTATCTTTGCACCCACCGGGCACTTCACTCCTCCTAGGTACTTAGATCTGTTTACCTCATTGGCAACTGTGACCGCTGACGATGCGTACAGTCTATCGGGCTCCGGTTGCAGTCACCATCTGACAACTCACTCGGTCCGACTTGACTTGTGGTGGGGACTTGGAACAATGTGCTGCGAACAATATATTGCTGGTAGGTTGGAGAGTCCAAGGCGGCTCACGACTTCGATGTGGATGCCTTAATGCCAAATCGGTCGGAATGTGATGCTGTATCTTGGCAGAGGCGAGGCCTTTCGACAAATACAGCCTTTGTTTATGCCTTTGTCGAAAAGTGGAGGCAACGCCTATGCTGGGCCAAGTGTGTCCAGCCAAAGGCACATCTAGAACATGGTCGGACGTGACGTATCTGATGATCTTCCTCAGCCTACCTTTCAGCGTTGGACTATCGACACGTGCTGTGAGAACCGTTTGATTCGAGTTCCAGAAAGCTCATACTGGGCTTCTGCTTAACAGCTCATGGTTTTCATGGCTTGAAGTGCTAGTCGAAGCTCGACCGCCGCATCGCTCAACCTTGACTTTCTAACAACCCGGTTTTGCTCAGGAAAACGGTACCCAGGTAGAGTTAGACTATTTGCCCCGCTCTACTCGAACAAGAACATTTACTCTTCTTTCATTTCCTAATAGAGCAACTTGTTAGCGTCATTCCGCATTTCTTGCTCTGGAGACTAATCATATCTATGATTCGCCTAGGACCTTGCTAGATATATATGGTGAGGCTTGAGCTTGGAGCATGAGAATCGAAGAATTTTGACTTCTCGTCTCTACTAAGGGGGCCTCAATCTCAGCCCCCCTTGGGTCGTTCCTCCCTAAGGGGGGTCGAGATGGAGCCCCCTTAGTAGGGCTATGTCTTAGTAAGGTAGTCATGAGCTTTAGAGTTTCGGATTTGAAGTGAGTGCCAATTAGCTTGAGCGTGTAACCGAGGTGTCCTTGATCGTCGATTTATCCCAGTCTCGAACTCTCTCTGCCTGTGGGGATACGGCACCTTCCTGCCTACCGGGAGATCATGCCGAGACAGATAAGCCGGCGGTTCTTCTAAGTTTCCGCACTCAATCAATCTTGTTATGGGAAGGATTGGTGTGCTCAGCTATCAGTAGAGTGGGCGAACCCTTTTGGGAAATAAAAAAGACCGAACGAGTATGCTCCTGATGCCATTCGGCTTGCATCTAATGATGTTACAACAAATGGTATTCCGCTGTTGAATCACGAGATACTAGGTCTGATCATAGTACCCAGGGGCGAATAATAACATACTACATTTTTCTGGAGATTACATCTGACGAGATAAACTCTGGCTAGTGAATCATGGTGCGTACCAAGCATGCTTAACACGTCACTACCTTAGCTTATCTTGTCTGCAACGCGATGATTCAAGAAACAGCGCCAATTAAAATTGTCAGATGAAGGTCTAGTAAGAATAAGTAGCTAGGAGTGAGTTGAGAACTCTCGGATATTTCATGGTAAGTAAATAGCCGAGAATAGGGATTGCCAGGATGGCCCAAGTCCATATCACTTCAATGACACGCCTTTCCATATTTTCTCAACCGTAAATAGTTATACGGAAGTGGTGTCAAGAAACCGGCGGACATGGAAACGACGGCAGCCAGCCAGAATGCCGGGGAATCAAAAGCAACTGCTCCCCCCGTCAAATGATAGTCGACCGCGTTCTGTGCCATCTCCATTGTGAGCATGGAAATGAAGCTCATCCCGGCTGCGGTTTTCGCTGCCGCTGGCCATGATAGCCCGTCGCGGCCCAGGCGAAGGAGGACGGTCTCCAGTAACATGGACGTGGACAGTCCGCTGGCCACTTTAGATGGAAATGGGTGGTAAGCAACATTCAGATTGCCTCCTAGGGAGATCGCGTGTTGTGGAGGGAGGACGAACTTGATATTGCCATGATGGGACCCACGCCCAGCTCTGGATAGCACGCCTGCAGAAACCACATGGCAGAGAAGTCGCCGAGAGTACATCCGACTAAGCAGCGGAACGTGTTGACTGAGGCCCGTCCCCATGTTGGTGTCGAGTTCCAGAACAACAGCGTAGTTGGCGTTGGAGATGGTCGCTTCGAGGCGCTGCAGCTGGCAGCTTCCGGCTTACTGCTGTTACATTGCTGGCGATGTTGGTTTGAGATAGAGAGCATTGTCGTGCGCCCTGAGCGCCCTGATCTCGCACATGATAATGTTGATGGAGTGATACATAGGCTGCTGCGTTGAAGGATCGAGGACCTCAAAGGCGCGCCACGTAGGCTGCGGACTAGCCGGTCCATTGTTCTATTCGCGGGATGCCTCGGGCACGACAATGCAAATTACGCGTTTTTGAGATCAAACAAGCTTTTGTCGCAAAGAAGCAGCTATTGAACTGGGAAGCGATGGGTTTTTGTCAAGGTGAGAACTTGCGTAGGTGTCCTACGCCAAGTTAAGCTGGAGAAATATGCGACGGGGGGAAATTGGCGGCGAAAAGGCCGCGGATTTACTTCGCGCATCGGCGCCGACAACAAAGCGTTCCAAGAGGTATCCAGATTTCGGACACCATGTATTAAACTGTATTAACTGTTATCGTTATCTACCGACGACTCTGGCTACCATGTTTACTAGGTAAATAAAGTAAAGGCCAATGCAAACCGTCTATTAAACGAGGCTATGTATTCGCGGACTCTTAGAGAAAAACCACTAGTTTACTGAACGCTATGTTCAACCTGCAACACTTCCGTCAGCCGGATATCCCGACTACTCGCCCCCACAAACACCGTGTAATTGCCTTCCTGAATGAGCCACTGCTGGGCGACTACATCCCAGATGCTGAAATCACGTCGCGTAAGCTCGAACTTGACCAACGCAGACTCCTTCGGCAGCAGGGAGACCTTCTCAAAACCGCGCAACTGTTTGGGTGGGCTGTTTGGGATTGCCAAGTAGAGCTGCGCAGTTTCTAAGCCGGTCACTGTGCAATTGTTGATGACCCTAGCAGTGACTGTAGCTGCAGAGTCCCAGAGACCTTGTCCGCCGCTGGAGGCACCTGGTAAGACCATATGCGCTACCGATATAGAGTCGTAATGGAAGGCCGTGTAAGACAGGCCGTATCCGAACTCGTACCGCGGTGTGATATTTTTGGCATCAAAGTCTCGGTAGTCAACGTAGACCCCCTCCTCATAGTCGCATTGTGGGTTGAGGTCATCGTGTGCGCGTTTGCACGGAGCATAGACAGAGTAATCGCTTTCGTTTCTTGCCAATGTATATGGAAGTTTCCCTGAGAAAGATGCGTCGCCGTAGAGCAGCTTGACGAGAGCAGTCCCACTGTCTTGGCCGGGTAGATGTGCAACGATGACTGCCGTGATGTTGGGGTGTTCGATCCATTGATCTACCAAGCGAATACCAGCGGCGTGGATGACCACAATGGTATTGGCGCACTTGGATGCAACATTAAGAATCAGCCCGTCGCTGAAGTCGTCGTGAAGCCCGTCCCTGTCCCAGCCTTCCGTCGCCATGGCATTGATAAACACCAAGCAGGGATGAGGAGCAGCGTTGACATCAGGGTCAAACGAAGTTAGATCCCAGTTGACCCATGTTCCATCGAGGGCTGCAGTCTGCTGGATAGCACTGAGAGGCTGCACCGTATCAGATCACAGCTACTATAATGATTTTCCCAATTTCACTTACATCGCGGATATAGGAGGGCCCATTTGCGCCGGCTCGACCACCGGTAACAATGGTGCCCCCTTTCGCAGCCTGATCAAAGTGGTTCTCCGTCCCTAGCACAGCTTGGTCCATCTCCGGCGACGACGTATAGCCAAGTTGAAAGAGAGAGTCAGTGTTCTTCTCGGAGGGCGGCATAGCATCGTAGCCGAAAACCGATATCATGGTTAAGTTGTGCTTGAGGGGCAACGCTTGGTTGATGTTCTTTACTAGAACATGTCCAGCGATTGCCCCTTCGATAATGACGGGCCTTGACTCGGGAACTCGGGCGTCGACCAGCTCGTGAGGCTCGGTCAAGTTTCGCATGCCTATGCCGGGCACCGGGAAGTCGGAGTCTTGACCTACGAGATACCATGCTGCCAAGATTCTACCTCAAGTTAGTCAATGATGTGTGATAACCCAGAAAGGAACCTACCGAGTGGCCATGTCGTTGATCCGATTTTCACTAACAGAGCCGTTGTTTACTGCTGCGGTGAGATTATCGCCCCAATTACCGCCGAGGGGCATGACCATGTCCAGCCCAGCATTGGCGCTATTGACATCATGCTGGGCGTTCCAGTCAAGGACTACAAATCCCTCGAACGACAGCTCAGTCTTCAGGATGCCGTTCATGAGCTTGCTGTTTTCACACCCATAGGTGTTGTTGATTCGGTTGTACGAACACATGATGGACCCAGCCCCAGCCCTCACACCATCCATGAACGGCCAAAGGTAAAATTCGTGGAGAGTTTTGTCGTCGATGTTGGACGAGGCTGCTTCTACGCCGAAGTATGGTCGTCGAAGAGTTTCTTGTTCATTGCCGATGAAGTGCTGAGCGGGATGAGTAAAAGTTTGTATGCCGGGGCAATGTTTGCTATACCTTCAAGTTCGCAATTACGCCAGCGTCTTGGTAACCCTTAATCGTCTCTGCATTCAACTTCCCAGACAGATAAGGGTCAACTGAGAAGCCCTCCCAGTTGCGACCGCCCAGAGGCGTCCGGCCTAGAGGCCCTGCATTTGGTCCGAGAGGAACATTGACTTGAAAACGTGAGTCTCCATTGGATGGTTAAGGGACGATATATCTATCTTACCTCCTTTGGCCTTGAACTCTTGTCCCATGTAAAAGCCTCTCTGATATGTCAATTTTTTATCCCAACTGGCACCCACATGAATACCCGAAGGGTACGAGTTCACCAAATCAGTCGCCCGAACTCCGTTGCCAGCGTCGTGGAGGCACATTCCGGGCCAGCCCAGACGGGGCACAGCTCCCGTATTTCCAGCGCAGACATTATCGCTATCAAAACCGCGGGTTATGTTGACCTTTTCCAGGAGCGTCATTTGGCCTACTAAAGCTTCGGCGCTAGCATACGCGTCTGCCCACGCACCATGGCCCTTGCCTTGCGCTGCAGGTGTATCAATACTAGCCCATCAAAGATGGTGGTCGTAATAAGACACTTACGCGACGGGTAGACTAGAGGCGATTCCGACAAAGCGGGGGCAGAAAGAGGGACGCAGAATGCCAGTAAAAGACGCATTGTGATGCGCATATAGGACGACCGCATAGCGAACGAGGTAGGTCTGGAAGTGCCCAAGGTTTGAAATGTGGTGGAATTCGTTGTTGCTCTGTCGGGGAAAGGCTTGGTACCTTATCAGCTTCCCGGTGCATCTATAGCCGAGCAATGTTTGTTGAACTGTGTTGACGCCGGGATGTCGCTGACATCTTGGCAATGTAACGTGTAGTGATACACGCACACTCACCGCTTCACCTAAGGTGTCGTGTGACTGGCGTGACGGCGCGCAACACGAGGATATCACTTCAGCATTGAATCACAACCTGGAAATCAAGCGGGAGATTTTGGTAGCTGTTAGGTCGGTGTGACACTAACCAATATTGAGGTGAAATACCGTCTGTTTAAGTGTATATCTTGCCTACTTACACCCTGTAGTCGCATAATCTGGGCGCAGATCATCCGGAGACGTGTCGAGGAAGCGTGGGTGATATACACAGATCAATTATAGTGGTAACATCGTAAACGACATGAGATGGAATGATGGCTCTTTGCAGATAAATATTTACTAGGCCGGGTATAATCGGTAGTGAGGCCTAACTACCTAGAGCATGCGATTTCTCCTGCATCGAGTTTTCCTCATTGCTCTAGCTCGATAAACATGATAAACATCGGCAGAGTTTCACCCGCAGCTTTGTTGGCAACGATGGGGCTTGAGCCGAATTGGCCGTAATCGTGCTCCTCCTACGTTCTGCCACCGAGGTATCATCCAAGTTCAAGCCCTCTTCCCCAAACGAGTACGAAAGCGTGCCTTCGGATATGAGCCCGCAGTTTCGGTTCGAGGCAATCTTGCCAATGAGCTCGGCCATGGACATTTCGATGTTGAGCTTGACGATATATGCGAGGGGATGGAACTGCATGTATCTGTAGTCATCGTTAGCTGGGAATATGACCGGAAGTTGTAGCTCGGAGTCGCCTCAAGGGCGCTCGGTTCGAACATCAGACTTACACAAAAGTGTTTTTCAAGCTCATCATTGATATGATCAGCACATCCATGCTGAGAGAGAAGCCAATGATAAACATGTTGAAATGCACCAACTTCCTGTACTTAGTTAAGCCGTGTAGGATGAGGTTGGCGCGAACGATGTGGATGAAGTAAAGGTTCAGTGACGCGTCCACGATGAGGTACAACACCTTCTCACATCGGTCCCACCAACTATTGATCCAGATAAAACGCCGTGATATCTCCAGACGCGCAGGTAACCAGATGCAGTAAACGGAGATGTTGATTGCTGTGATCAAGACTGCCACGCCAATCTTCAAGCGAAGTGCCTTTCTGTCGTCGGTCATGAGGATGGAGCATCGGTTGACGATGATCTGCAGGAGAAATTGGACTTGGAGAGCCCATGTTGTGACTGCCGATAGTCATCCATTGTTAGCACACTGTTGAAAGTGCCTATTGAGGCAAGGCCGAGTTGCAACTTACGAATAGCAAAGTAAAATGCAAAACTGGAGATTCAAACAGTTAGCTCATCCACGCGCAGTCGTCTACCATAAGTACCCAGGGACAGAGTATTAACCTAGGTTGTATAACACCAAGCAGATGCAGGTAGCAGATGATAGCAAAGGCCAAACAGACGGCAATCTCGCCCCAGATCATCCATGCGTATGTGTTGCGAAATACGCGGCGTCCACGGCGTTGGTAGACCTGGGCCGACTGCTTCATCGCGGTCCACACGGTGAGCCAGCCAAAGCCCAAAGTAAACCCCCAGGCAAGTGAAGCGACGATGAGGTCATTCTGCGTCACTTCCTGGAGGACGAAGTTCGGAGAGACGAGGGTTTTCATCACACGCCCATGGACGGGGGACGAGCAAGCTCATGTCCGCGAGGGAGAATTTCCCAAAGATGGAGAGGAGGCGACCGAGTGGTTCAAGTAGTGTTTAAAATTCGTGGAGAAGAAATCAATGCCGAAGCGGACTCGGCAGCTATGTTTGTTGAGCGTTAAGTAAAGGCTCGGCCGGGATCGCAAAGATGGAAATGGGAAGAACTACGTTACTGAGACAAAGCACTAACGAGAGCACCAGACGTGTGCATATGAGCCTCCGGGCGGAACCTTAAAAACGAGTGCCACTGGGGATGGAAAGCTAGGTCAGCTAGGAGGACTCCCGAGGGTTTAGGTCTGATGTGGAATCGCATTCTCGGGGGAGTTTGCCGCGGCAGCCCACGAAGAGTCTCAAGAACAGAGGCAGTACTGTGCTCAGTCTTGCTCCAAAGGCAGGGCAGCATTGGGTCGGTGAGAATACGCGCCGGCACCTAGTCTTTGCTAGGCTAAGACACACGAATCGCGTCCACTGAGCTTGGCCTAATGATCAAGATTTTCTGGGGACGGCTCAAGCCTCATCAAGCCTTTGGGGCTCGACCCGGGTCGGGATCTTCAATGCCTTATGCCACTCTCCTCTAGAGCGTCCAGCCCCAACGTTCAGGCGGCGATAGCGTCGACGGCAGCGCGCCAGTGATGCAACCACCATTAATGGCGTGCATTTAAAGCCCTTCAGTTGCGGGGTAGGAATGCCGAGGGATCGAGGCTTTGGCTTGAATGCCTTGGCGAGACATGGATTGGATATCATCAATAAGGTAGGGGATCAATGGATCAAGGGATCAAGGGACCAAGGGACCAACAGAAGTGGCGACTGAGGCTGATCGACGCCTTATTAGTCTGAGGTGAAGGCTTAGCCATATGCCGCAAGAACAAGAACACAATACATAATAAGTCTGGCATCTCTCGAACCTTGTTGTGGTCTTAGTCGGATATGTACACCGAGAGGCCTGCTTTCGTTTACCGGCATTGACATGTATGGCTAGTCCTATGCTTTAGATCTTTCAGCCACTTCCCTAGGCTTCATGGATCGACCTGAAGTAGATACGACGAATAACAACTGTAACACGAGAGTCAATAATAGATTGCAAAGTCTTACTGCAAGCTCCCGATTTTCCGATTTTTCCGATATTCACGATCGATCAGTCAACGAAGGCGACTCGATCTTGCGCCACGCAATCTGCACCGGGCCCAGAGGCGAAGTCTCGCATTTTTGTTGTTACTTCGTAGCTTGGACTGCTCAACATTTTAGATGTGCTCTTCCATCTGCCTATCCCGCTGCATCGCATGAAGAACGGTGCACGCGGCAATGGTCCGCAGCTCTCTTTAGTCCTTTCTTCGCCACCCATTCAATACGTCTCCCGCGAGTAAAGTCGGACCCAGAAATCCGACTGGGAGAAGATGCCACAGTTGTTGACCTTCCACGGATTGGTAGGGTCGCAGATCGAGAAATCAAAATGCCGAATGAGCTGCAAGAACCCATATGTCAGAAAAGGTCGTCTTCCCTAAGGGCGAATGTTGCGGACTCTCTCGCCACGAACTCACCTCAACGAAGACCTTGTTTAGTTCCATGAAAGCGACTGGTCGGCCCAAGCACTGCCATTTTCCATAGCTGAACACCAATTCCAAAGCACTTTCCATCTCCTTTATCTTATCTGGGGTGTTTCCCAACCAGCGTTCGGGACGGAACTCGGAAGCGTCAGCACCCCAGATGTCTTCGCGGCGATAAATGCCCCAAGCGCAGTACCCGATGCGAGTTCCTCCTGGGATAAAGACGCCGTTCCAAGTGTCACCTTGGGGTGGAACCTGCTTGGCCATGAGACCGGCAACTGGTGGGAAAATCCGAAGGCCCTCTTTGATGACGGCTTGCAGGTAAGGCATCGTGCGAGCTTCATTGTCGGTAATGATCGGGCTAGATGGCTCTGTCTGTAAGATCTCTGACCGGAGTTTATCGAGAACACGGGGATTCGTCATGATATGAAGCATCGTGGAACGGATAGCCGTAGCCGTGGTATCAGACCCGGCAACACTATAAGTCCAATCAATTGATGATCCATAACAAGCTCAGTCGCTATAACAGGCGGCCTCTCAATCGGTAAGTGGAGGCTATAGTAAACTCACATCTGAAGGAGTATTTCGGACTCCGCTTCTCGTTGAGTGAGCCCATGGGCGACGAATGACCCGAGCATATCTTTCTGCACTTTTTTATCGGGGCCGAACCGTTTTGCTGCAACCTCTTTGGCAATGCTATCTAAACGTCAGCAAAAACAACGCGATGGAAATGCCGTTGTATAGCTCATCGTGGAGTTCCATGGCAGTCTCCGTATAACTCACCCCATTACTCTTCCAAACCCCAACATGTCCTTTTCTGACGGCAGTAATCGCTTGAACAAGGGCGAACTCAGCATCTTAATCAGCCACGGAATCACAGTCGTCACCATCACCATGGGGAGGTTTTCTTCTGTGGTTTTGATATACTCGTATACGTCTGAATCAGTCTCGAGAAACCCAAACGGTGTGCCAAAGGCAAGGTCCGAGATAACATCGAGGGTGAAGAACTGTGCCTTGCGACCAAAGTCGACTACTTTGCTCGTAGCGGCATAGTCGCCTAGCAGTTTCATAAACGCGATGATGTTTTGGTCGATCTTGGACTCGAGGTTTTCGACTTCTCGACCACCATACTGCAGCGTACGACGATGTCAGTTTTACTTTTACGCGGTGGTACGTGGAGCCATGAAACAAATGCTTCTCGTAGCTAGGGGTCTGCATGTTACACCCAGCATAAAGACGAGAAGATGCAATGAAGCAGGCCGGACAAGTCAATGGAAAATCGGGTACGTACACCTGCAGACATCTTGGAACGCAACTTGAAGTGCTCATCCTCATCCCTCCACGACAGGATGTTGTTACTACCCGGGTTGAATCGCATTCCATCGTACCAGTCAGAGCGGCGATACTCGGTCCTCACACCGAGGACGCGCTTCATGAACTCCGGATCACTGGTGATGAGGTCGTTGGGCCCGACACGCGCAATAGAGCCTGTACTTGGAAGGTTTCCTATCAAATAGGGGCAAAATGAAACTTTCAAGGTAGCGACTGACCGTATTTCCGTGTCACCTCCCAGAAATCAAGGTAGGCCCTGCTGCCTCCCACGGTCTTGATCAGCCACCATTTCGAGAAACCAGCGATGAAGGGCCCTTTGAAGTCGCGGAGGCGGTTGTACTGTCGCAGTGTCGAGGTGAGGGACCAAAGGACGATGCCGACGAAGATCAGAGCTACAAGGACGACGGATGGACGCTCCAGGGTTGAGGGGCCAGGCAAAGCCATTACGCCGATGCTCGCTTCAACTGTTCGAAGGACCCTCCTGCTACTCAATGGCTTTCCAGTCGTTGGATCTTTGGCGCTGGGTAACACGGGACGGCAATGGAAAGGAATCAGGACCAACACTGAAGAGCACAAGCCAGGGCAAGGGCCGCGAAGTTTCAGTGACGGGCAGGGAGGAAGACTTTGAAGAATTGCATCCAAAGCCTCGGGTTCTTGTGGCGGCTGCGGATCGATAATGGTCCCTCCCTACATCACTCCCTTGCCGGGTTTGCCAGGATGCTACAATCCTTTTTCTCGCTCACCAGGTTTTGCAAATTCGCCAGTTCGCGGAGCGCTGCACTAACACGAACACTAAAGCATACCAATGTAGTGTGACTAGGATCCGTTCTTTAATGCTCACTCATGGCTGTTCTAAGCAATGCGTCCGTCCATCCACAGGCTGTCGATCGTCAACCCATGCCGTCCCGTAGGACGCACTCGCCAGGATGCCGCTGCCACTAGAGCTTGCCAGGCTTCGCTTCCGTGCAAGGTGGCATGCCGAACGCGGAAACAGGCTTGCTCGGGGAGCCGGGGCGTGCGGTCCAGACGGGATTTGACTCTTTAGCGCAGCCACCACATTGAAACCAGAGATCAACGGAGCCCCGTTCCTGGGTCCCCTCCAGAGAAATCCAATGTTTGCGCCTCCGCCTTTGTGGATGACAGCTGTGCGTCTTGGAACATCTTAGATGTCTCGGGCGCGGGCTGTTGCAGAGCTGCATTGCAATGCTTCAGCCATCTAAAGAGACTGGGCTGCTGCCCGAGACACCAAAAACAACACTCCCATACTGGATGCGCCAGCACGCCACGGGCCCACAGGTCGAACCCAAGTCCCAAGGAATCCTCCATGGTTACAGCACTGTGCGGAATGCTCCTCGTGCCACTCGGGAACCTTCTGGTGGTTGGTCAGATGTCACATTGCTCGCGAGACTGGGAACGTCTGGAGCCACGCATCGACGGACCGCGGCAGGATTTCAAGCCCTTCCTCAAGTATTGACTGCACTGTGCTGGCTTAAGTGAGGGGCTTTCATTCTTGCTCGCGAACATCGCGATCCACCACGGGCAAGAGCTTCAATTGCTTGACCTCTGAAGTCGAAAGAGCGCCCAGCGCCCAGCAACATATCACCACCGTCCAGAGACTGGTCGAGGCACACTTTTAGCGACGAACCATGGGTGATTCATCCAAGGCTCACCTGAAGCGTGACGACGAAGTGAGGGCTAGTTCTGCATCGCCGACCAAGCTGGCTTCTCCAGTGTCTCCCCCGAAGCCTGCCGCGGCGTTTCCTGCCGGCAACGGGTCGCCACCACTGGCTACAGATGTTGGTGGCATTCCTGTGGCATTGCCTCTGTTTTATACTTGTTCGCTGACTGAAGATCGATGGTAGGACGCCGACGATGGTTTCTCAGATGACGACTCGGCACTCGGGGTAATCCACCCCCGGTGATATAGGCAGATGGCGGTCCTGTTGTCGCCAGTGTCGATGTCCTTTCAATCTCTTAGCTAATTGGTTGTTCTTTTATTGTATTATAGGACGACGCTGCTAGCTCCACTGCGTCGCTGCGCTCTAGCATTCTACAGTATCGACAAGAAAATGGGCGAACTTACCATGCCTTCAAAGAGTCAAGTAAGGCTTCCACCTCGGCTTCAACACCCTGCTTTATACATCTCTAATGCGTACTGCGATAACTAGTCGGTTACGTTCTCCCAAATGATGCGGTGAGTATCATATTTTGCGACATAGGTCTCAAAGACCGCGCACAATATCTTACTTGGAAGTTCTACTGACTCTCCGATATAGCCTGAACAAGACCGTCTAGGTATGGCAACTCTCTATTCAGCCGCCCACTCTCTGCTTCTGCCTATGTAATAGGCATCCATTGTCATCAAGCAGTAAGGAGAGGATGTGGTCAGTACTAATTGCACCAGATCTACAACACCATCTCTTCGCTTTGACTTTGGACAGTAAGCTCCACTTGTGTCCAGCAGGTCAGGACGGTCCGATACGTCGTTGCCTCGATGCCGGCACAGGCACTGGAGTTTGGGCTATTGATTTTGGTATGAAACATCATGCAGCTCGCTTTTTTTGCTGCGATAGCTGACGGACTTCCTTAACAGCCGACGAACACCCAGAAACAGAGGTCGGTTTCACTAATTCTGAGGGATTGAGATATTTAAGCTGACTTGGCTTGCTTTTAAGGTGATTGGGATTGACATAAGTCCTATCCAGCCGTATTTGTAAGTTTCGGTGTCCATATTCCCACGTCTTGCCTTGACCCTTGAGAATCCAAGTATTGACTGAAATTCAGTGTCCCTACAAATCTCCAGTTCCAGGTCGATGATCTAGAAGACGAATGGAACTTTAGATACAAGTTCGATCTAGTCTTTGCCCGAATGCTTACAGGCTCCATCGCCGACTGGCCAAAATTCATGAAACAGAGCTTCGACGGCCTTGCTCCTGGGGGCTGGGTGGAATGTCAAGACATTTGCTTCCCTGTATGTTGCGACGACGACTCCCTGGCCGAGGATTCCTACATCAAGCAGTGGTCGAACTTTATGATAGAAGCGACAGGAGTTTTTCAGCGTACAGCTTTGAGTGCGTCATTTTACAAGCAGCAGATGATTGATGCCGGCTTCGTCAATGTCACCGAGGTGATCTATAAGTGGCCGATGAACCGATGGCCAGCAGACCCTCACCACAAGGAGTTGGGTACGTATTTCGAAGGTGACAATGGATTGCGAAGTGGATTCTTGACAAGCCGATCGTATGTAGCTAACAGCTGCACAGGATATTGGTGTTACCACAATATTGCGGGCGGTCTTTCTGGGCTTAGCATGGCTCTGTTCACACGCGGACTTGGATGGAGCCCGGAAGAAGTCGAAGTCTTCCTGGCTAACGTGCGGAACGATATGAAAATGAGGAGTATTCACGCATGGTGGCCTATGTGAGTAGTAACCTTGGCCACTTTTCGGAAAACCAGTCATTCAAACACTAACGATATCAGACATGTGGTATATGGCCAGAGACCTTGATCAGTGTATGGGTTACGACCGGGGCGTTTCATTTTATGTCTGAGGCTTTACGAATAGACGGTCTCTTATTTAGATTACCCGAATTACATCACATCAATCTCCACGTCGAACACATGCTTCAGCACAGTGGAGGTGGCCTCAAGTATAACAAATTGAGGCGAATGTAGGACAGCAGCTCGCCGTGAGATCTCCTTATCGCCGAAGACAGACACACGAGGAACCGTTTAGTGAACTCGCTCTGAGGTTTCTACGCGCCGATGGGAGTGTTTGGCCTGGGTATACGTTATCGTATAGTCGCTCGTAACCCCAACAAGCATGCTTAACCAAAAGACAAAGGGTCAGCCCAATGCAATCCTAATTGATAGAAGCATCTTTACGTAGAGTACAAGCTAAAGTAAACGTTCAGTTATATTTATGAACTACTATGTAGTACACTCAAGGCTTCTCGACTCATGGCTACGTCCGCAGTGAACGATCCCACCATTCCGAGGGGCCTAAAGCTCTGGTGGCGGAACTGTAGTAGCTAATCATACGGCTTATGCCGTGGTTGCTAGGTTTGGTTTGTCTTGCTGGTACGGAGCATTTGCCGCCTCGGCAGGATTTGGGATTCGGGTGCGCTGAGGTCGTTTCGCGATGCCTGATATCACCGCTTACATTAATCACACCACGAGTTGGTCTGAAACTGTTACACCTGGCGCCTTGCGATCGGTCATGGTCAAACTGTAGCCCCTGAAATCAAGAACCCGAACCAGAAGATAGTGTTCAGTTGTCTTGTGTAAAAAGTGTGATTGAAGAGCTCCGTTGTTACCAAAAAGTTGCTACCGGGTAAGAAAGAGGATATCCTCAAGACTGACTACCAGTTCCGCCACATCGCTATGGCTATCTGTAGCCGACTTGAAGCACTTCGATACTTTATTTAAACGTGAATCAATAACCGGACATTGACTGTAATTTCATGAGACCTGGACTGCGGATCATGTGCTTGTGCTTTATATGTATAGAGCATCTCAGATTGCTATTTGCGGATTGGTCTTGGTATATGCTGCAGCTTGTGAATCTTTGATAGTATATGTGGCTTACTGAAAACGCGGCTTGTGCATTGGGGCATGGGTTTGAGATACAAAATCTCGACTCGTAGCTGATCGTCATGGTCATCCGAAAAATGCCAGAGACATGGAAGTATACCTCTTCAAGGCATTTACTTCCGCGTGTTGAAGCGTGTTTGAGACTCCAGTATTACCGGGTACTTGAGACTGTGAGCATTACTTACCCAGCTAGGATCGACTACCTTATTGAGCCTTCGTCAAGTCTGCCGCAGATATCCTGAAATATGTAGGTGAGGGCATGATGCAACAGTGTTTGAGGTTTCGATGTAACATATTCAGGTGTCAAGCTATTCTTAGTATCTAGGCTCCACCATGAGGTTGATCAAAGTGGTATTGAACCCAAAAGGGAAACTCTTGACACTCGAACTTCTCTCTCAAATGGCCTTCAGTGGGTCAAGGAGTCCCAATAATTGAGTCCCGAGAATCGGCTGCATGTATGTCACTCCGCTGTCCTCCCAGTCAAGGCGACGAGACTGTCTGAAGCGATGTTGTCATGTAAAACGGCGTGTATACATGGCCAATGACTTATCATGCACAAGGCATTACTTCAAGCCTGCAGCGTGGTGTATGTCAGTTGGCATAATGATCATGCGGGCTTCTACACCAGGCGGTCTGTTTGGGGAATGTCTTCGCCTCGGTACCTCGTGGGCACAGGAGTCACGATAGTCTAATCTGGCCGCTGACTGTCCGGATGAAAAGATGCACATGGATCTCTGATAGATCGTGTTCTTTGCAACGTTTTGACTGGGTTTTTGCCAGACATTCGATGAGGAAAATATAATCCAGTGACTTTGAGTATTGGCAGTTTATTAGGCGCCAGCGATAACCTGATATTCCCGGAATTCTGTGCTATTACAATTGCTCCCCAAAGTTTACGGTGGGCAATTTGTGTCAGAGTACGGTGAAACGAACTTATGTAACATGTAAATAAATAAATTGAAACAAGTAAAATGTTACCCAAGTTCTACACAAAGTACGGTGTGAACACACATCCGGGCATGTCTTATCGGTTGAGTGCTTTGGGGCTTAATCTCACATTCCGCAGTATGGCCTCTTAGACTAGGAGGTGTGCATTTGACTGCAATATGAATAACCATTATTCTGGACCAATTCGAAACAGGAAAGTAGTACGTAGTATTAAACCTGGAAGCCAGCTTGCATCTTATCTGATGATGACCAGTACGTTTACTCCAGCCACCTCCGATTGGCTTCGAGGTGGCGCAGCCAGAGGCGACATGGATGGCGCGCATAATTCGCACCACCAGGGCACGTACCAAGAGAGGAGACACTTTTTCTCCTTCGCTATAAGATTAAGACACAAGCGGAAGCAGGATTATTATGCATCCGCGTCATCGATCGTCGCCCTTGATGAACAATTTTTGCCCTTGGACAGGAGGAAACACTTCAATTGCAGCTGGGAACGATTACGAAAGTCGGTCGGCGTTGATCGCAAGGCGGTGAGAGACGGAAGACATCGAGCCACGTATTCGTACCATCACAAATGGATATTACTGTACCTAGTACAGTAAAGCTGGTCTATAACGATGTGACGAGACTACACTTGGCCATCGTTAGATAGAGGTTATCGCTAGAGGGGGGTTTAGTGGGGCATATACTATTTGCTAGCAAAACCCCTAGAAAGGTACATCTGACAGGAAATGTAGGGGGATTCTAGAGGCCTGAGGCATTCTAAGGCACCTATTTGCCCCACTATATCAGGATTTAGATACCTTTCTATAGCGATCTTAGTGGTGACTCAGCAGGATTCCAGACGATATCGGTGTCATCGGGGTTTGCCCTGATTTTGGTGTAAAAAGGAGATGTACAGAGATTTCTATCGTTACAGCCAATTTATCGTTACAACCCGGATCGTTATAGACCAGCTTTACTGTATCCGGCCAAGTGCGATACCGACTATTCGCAACATAAGCAGCCAGCTGCCGTCTCATCACGACGGTGTCACTGGACCAATCTGCTTCGTCGAAAGCGCGAGGATGGGGCGGGTCTGGCGTGCTGTGCAGCTATGTCCCGGCCGGCCCCATTGCCAAGGCCATCAACTCCAGGTTCGCGGCGAGAAACAGTCATTCTTTGTCACTCTAAAGTCTTGGCCGCTGAACGACTCGTTGTCAACAGCCCATGGGGACAGCTATCGACAGCTATCGGCATCTTGAGCCGTCGAACCCACAGCCAGTGTCAGCTACGAAGGCCGAGACCTCAGCAGCCAAGGCTTGGCTTAAGCGCATCAGCGTACGCGACGACTGATAACTGTCATGGACCCCGCCCAAGTGGGTTATCGCGTTTGAGTCGTGACCAGCACAGCAAACTACTTGCTGCGAACGAACTATTTCCAACCGGCAGTTTAATGATTACAACAGTGAAGAGGACGCGAGCGATTGAGCTTAGCAAATAAGGATAGATGAGTCCTCGTTCCTGTGGTATGTGTAGTGCCTTGCCTTGGAAAGGCAGAGCGTGTTTAGATTTGATCGATTCTATTATTCGTAAGTCGTGCAACAAATAATTTTGGGTATCATGATTAAAGAGCAGCAACTCCCTGCAACGGCCAGCACCCCGCGCTTCATGCCCGGTCAGCCAAGACCTAGGCATCTCATTCTTCCATCTCACCGCGGAAAACCACCGCAGTTGAGTACCAATTGAAAAGCTTCACTCGACCACCCCTCACTTAAAAAGCCCTTTTCCAGTCCTCGTCGAGAATCGCTCAACACCGTCGCCCTGCTGCGCATGCCACAGCTGCTGCACCCCAACCCCCCGTCCCTCCCCCGAGATCTTGTACCGCCTCCAAGCCTCGCGTAGATGATCCGGCCGCAAAGGCCCGCGCTTCAGCTCTGCCTCCCCGTCGTCGACTGTGTCGTTGGCTGAGGCTGGCGGCGTGGGAAGGTCGCTCTGCTTCTCCCCTGACGTGATCCACTCGCCCTGCACGTTGCGCGCCGTCTCGATGATTTCGCCGGCGAATAGCTTTGCGACCGCCTTGACGGCTGTGCTGACGTTTTGGGGGACGGATTGCGATACTGTCGCATTGACAACCTGCGCTCGTTAGTCTCGCGCGCCGACGCATCGTAGATTCGTGCACAACTTACTCGTTTCACGACCGAGTCGGCCAGTTTGGCGGCGCGCCAGAGCTCGTACCGGTTGTACTGTTCGCTGTCGAAGGCCTCCACGAGCATAGCCCTCAATCTTATTTCTTCTTGCTTCTGCTCCTGAGTCCTCACAGCGCCAACATGCTCCAGCGCCATCTCCGCCTTCTCGTCATCCTCGTCGTCCTCGCCCTCCTTCTCGCCGCCCTGCCCGCTCACGTTGGTCGCCGCCCGCCCGCCCACCAGGCTGGGCGTCTGCTCGGCCGAGTCATCGCCCCCCTTGGCG